>JABXWE010020190.1:0-17021 GCA_014611495.1 Limonius californicus | reverse complement strand
CTTTAAGACGTCCATCGGGTGAGTTCAAGGGGAAACGAGACTCATCCGTGAAAAGTACACGGGCCCAGTCATCATGTTCCCAATTAATGTGATTTCGAGCAAACTACAATCGATTTCTTTTATGCAATGGGAGAAGTAAGGGCCCATGTGCTGGTCTCCTATTAGTTAAGCCTCCTTCCTGCAGACGCCTACGAATTGTTCTCTCGCTTACCATTACATTACGAGTGTCCCGGAGGGCGCTCTGCAGCTGCGGAGCAGTCAGGTGCCTATTTCTCAGCGATGATAACACTACAAATCTGTCATCCACTTGCGATGTAGCCCTGTGTCGCCCCTGACCACTCCTACGTCGATGTTCTCCAGTCTCACGGAACCTACGAGCAACTCGGGAGATCGTTGATTGGCTGACGTTCAACGTTCTTGCAACGTAACGTTGACTCCTGCCATCATTTAAAAGAGCCACTGCTATTGCAGCTTGTTCTCTTTCCATGCTCTAACAAAAGTGGTTAAAATAGTGATTTAATGAAAACTAAGTCGTTTGAATTAATACTCCAAATTATTCAAGCAGTATTTGTTAAGATACATACCTGGTATTCAAAGAGAAAATTTCAAGAATTTTTACAAATTGACCTTTTTTACTGAAAAAATTCTTTAGACAGTCAATATCGTTGGCCACATTAAGAATATTATTGTTTGACAGATCTAGCATTTTGTTTTCATACATTCATTTGTTTTATATGCGTTATTCGCATGTTAAACAAATTTTTGAAAGTGATGCGATAATTTTGCCGGTCAGTGTATGTATACGCCACGATATATTAAATGTTTAATTTGAAAAATAAAACGGGTAAATCTGGATTGAAATTGATTACACAGAGTTCTATGAAGGTAAGGCACAAATACAGTTCTGCTATATTTACAAACTTAACAAAGTTGCAATCTCACTCACTGAAAAACTACTTTTTAAATACCTAGGGAAAGACGAACATGAGTTTTTCTTGCAAATGTAATATAATTTTTGTATGGTACTTTAATGATTCTCTCGTAATTAAAAATATTTCAAAATTTCCTGCCTATTTGCTGTAGAACTCCATTTAATATATTTTGTTCTAGAACTAAACCTATTAACAGCTACATAATAAGCACTAGGCCTTCGCAACATAAAGATAAACGTAACATAAAAACGAAGAGCTTTTCTAAAATACAGAAACAGAAAATCACCAGAAGAATAACGCCCAAATAAGAGCACTAACTGGGTGTGTGGTGGTCACTCAGTTGGTAGAGCGCTCTCTTTCTGAGTAAAACGTCGATTCTGGCTTGGGTTCGAAACATAAGCATTACTATGCAGATTTATAAAAATGTTGTCTGCAACCGACCACACACAATTTCCCAATCTGGCTTGCAACCGGGGGATCTTAATGCTAAAAACCTTCTCTGGAATTTCTGTCGTTCGGATTCGTAGTTAAACTGCAGGTCCCCCGTGTTTCAACCTTAGCGCGGAGGAGGAACATGTGGCAGGGAAGAGGTCGTTGGGCAGCAGTGGGACAAAAAGGCTGTCAATGAAGAGAATTAAACAATGGAATACTGAAGAAAATGTACCACAGATATAGAACGTGACATATATGGAACACACAAAAGAGAATGGAGCATGCTGAAAACAAGAAAGAAACCTGTAAACGAATATATACAAATCAGCACAATATCCATACAGCAATGGATAACATACCTCGATCAACCAATTAAAAATCAGAATAATGATACAGACCTAATAATAACTGAAAACATAAATGCAGATAACAAAGCGAATTTTATAACCGAAAATTTAAGTAACAGAAAAGCACCTCGAATCGATAACATCGACAATGAACTCCTTTATCTGCAGGTGATTCCTTTATAATAAAAATAGCAAGGCTCTTCCAGATGATATTGAACCGTTCCGTTGTACCAAGCGAATGGAAAATCAGCATGTCAATTATGAAGAAAAGAGACAAAAGTAATCACTCTAACTACAGAACTTGATGGGACGCGGTGACAAAATTATTAAGCGTTTCCTTGTAACTAAAAGAATTATCGAGGAACAACTGAAGTTCAGGTTCAGGAAAAGCAGATCTACTACGGACGCAATTGTCGTAATACGACAAATATCGGAGAAAGCATTAGTTTTGCAACCCAGCCTAGGCTTGGCAAAGGCGTTGGACGGCGTAAGTGTTAAAACAAGTTATTGAAATATTATAAGAAACGCAAATACTCCTAAATGTTGTCAGGATAATAAAAGACCTACATATCAACAATAAATGCAGTTAAAATTGAAGGGGGAATTAATCGTTGAAATAACAGTGAACACGAGCATACTCCAAGGCAACAGCCTGAGTCCGTGATTGATTGATTGATTTGAAAGAGCGAGATCTAGGACGCGGTTTTCCAAGCATCTCTAAGCAGCCATCATTAACTTATTGTATACCCTCACTAAGAGTTTTGCCTATCTGGGGTAATTCCAACTCCAGTAGTGATTTTTAACGTGTCCCATATCGCAGTGGCACGGGACCTACGGACAACAAATAGAGATCTTAGAATAGTATATTAAAACATGAGTTACAGAAGGCAACATATTTAAGCACGAATCCGAACGGAGGAGTGCTTGAATGGCCTTCTGTAACGAGTTT
Organism: Limonius californicus; assembly: GCA_014611495.1. NCBI lineage: Eukaryota > Metazoa > Arthropoda > Insecta > Coleoptera > Elateridae > Limonius > Limonius californicus. The sequence goes on along the minus strand of JABXWE010020190.1, from coordinate 14,361 downwards.
TTTATACTATTTTCTCTGTTTCGGCTTCCATTTACATTATTTATTTAAATTTTTTTATAAAAATAGTTGACAATTTCTAGGAAACTTTTGGTAGAATATAGTTAGGTTGGCAGCAATTATTTGTGTTGTCAGTTGTGGGAATTCGACGTTTCAAAGTTTATTTAACACGAAACCGACATTATAGTTTAATGCATAATATATCAATGTAAATTCCGCAGACCGCGATAATACTCAGATCTGATAAAATCTTTCAGCAGGGAACATACACTTAATGTCAGACCGCAGGCATACCAATCGCTGACAACAAAATGTCACTCAAAATCGTTTAAGAATGAACTCCATTCTAGTCTTAAAAGTAGTGCGAGAATAATGTCATTCTAATGCCGAAACAGAGAAAATAAAGATTATTAGAAGGATTCCAATGGGAAGCAGAAAACTACAACATACATGATATATCAAGAGAACAAAAAATATGTACCCTGATGATTAATGACAAAAGAGAATAGAGAATAGAAGAGGTAGTGTCATTCAAGTACTTGAGTGCTACGATTACTACTTATAGAAATCCCTAAAACGGAGTGGTAGATCCGGTTAGCAAAGCTAGCTGCTCGCGAGGTGCAGCATGGAGGAACAGATATAAAGCATGCGTACGGCCAGTAATGACGTAAGGGGTCAACATGAGGCATGAAAATAGCAGATCTAAGAAAATCCTTAGAAAAAGGGGAAATGAAATTGCTAAGGGATATAGCAGGAAGACGATAATGGATAAGGTATGAAGCAATGCTATACGTCAACAATGCAAAACAGAAGATATCTTGGAGGGAGTAGAATGAGCACGTAAATCGGATGAATATCGACAGGCTAGCACGCATATCACGCGACGGAAGACACACAAGCAAAGACCTAGAGGAAGACCGCTAAAACGCTGGAAGAAAAGCTGTCAATCAACTTCATGAGAATAAAAAGAATTAAAGAAATGTTAGATATAACAAGCCTTAATGCTTGACAAAAAGAAGAAGACGAAGAGAAATAGTTCTCGACTAAAAGACCTTGTATAACGTAAAATAATTTAACATATTCTGTTGCGTTTGACAACGCTGTAACAACACGACGTCTACTTAATTTCATTAAACTAGGTAGCTGATGAATAAGTGTTTGAGGCTATTGGACGACATTTCTCCGTACATTGTATTAGTTACTTTTTGAAAATTATTTTACAATATTCCGTTTTTCTATATTTCAATTATGTAATACAGTGAAACGTCGACTAAAGACCGCATCTGTCAGAAGACCACCACTAAAAAAAACTTATTTTTTAAAGAATCGGTTTTGGTTCATTTGAAACCCTTATTTAAAGTTCTCCTAAGGTTGGGAGTTGTTCTCCAATTGTTCTTACATCTCTTAAAGACCAGCCACCCTTCGTCAATTTCTTAAAAAATTTGTTAGAAATATCCAACGCTGGTACATAAATACACCAATGTTTACTACTTCCATCAAAGCCTAGTAAACCAGTCTTTAGAATTTCTAAAAAGTTTTGTTACTAATTTGTTGTGCGTTTGAGCAAAAGGTCTTAACCGTCTATCTTTAGGGAAGATTGGGAATTTTCCAATGATTTATTACATCGAGCAAACCAGCCCCCTTTCGTTAATTTCTTAGAAATTTTAGAAGTTATCATTGCAACAGGTGTTGATTACCGCAGGGTTGAAAGTTGATTGATTGAACTACGAGGGGAGTTTTTTATGTTATCTACCTAGCTATGGAAACAAAATGCTATCGTGAGATAATTTTATTATGTCAAGTCTCTGTGACATTTTAGAGTGTATCCTCCAGGTTTGATACAACTCGCTTAAGATTTGTCATTTCTGTATAGAGTTAGAGGTGCAAAAATGAGTATTTCAGAACTTGAACACAGCAGCGTCATAAAATTTCTATCGAAAGAAGACAATAATCCAAAGAGTATCCATGAAAGAATGGTGCATGTGTATGAGGAAAATAGCCCGCCCTATTTTCAAGTTAAATTTTCGTCCATTCAGGATGGCCCAAAGTGCGGAAGACCGCTTGAAGCACGAACACATGAGGCCATAAAGAAAGTTGAAGATTTGGTGTTGAATGATCGCGGAGTAACAATTTCAGTTATTGCAAGAAACACAGATATATCAGAACATCTGTTTTTAAAATCCTTCATGAAGATTTGGGTATAAGCAAGTTGTTATCACAATGGATTCCCAGGTTGCTCGCTTCTGAACAAAAATTGTGTAGGCGACAAATTTTTTTTAATTAACGTCGGTGCATATTTACCTACGATCTACTTGTATATTAACATAAATGAGTAATAAGCAAAATCGTACGACAAAGTTAGTGACTTGAGGGAGATCCATCCATTGATGTTACTCCCAAATAAGAGGATTAAAACTGATTGGGCCGAGGTAGAGTTCGTGTGGCCACTGGCGCCTCAATCTTCTTGGTGTTACTGGTTCTTGGGCTAGTTGATTTACGAGGTCGTTCTTATGTCCCACAAGAGAGTAGTGGCAAGCAGTTGCTAATCTTCTGATTTCCTGGATACATATGGAATACCCAGGTCTTCATGGAGGGTCTGGTTATGGACGTACCAAGGAGCGTTTGCCATCATGTGAAGCATCTTAAACTGGAAACGCTGTAGTATTTTAGTGTTTGGCGGTTTTGTGCAACCCCATAGTTGGATACCAAACGCCCAAATCGGCTTTAAAATGGCTTTATACAAGAGAATTTTATTTTCTAAGGATAGCTGGGATCGCTTTCCAATTAGCCAGCTCATTTCTCTAAGTTTGAGGTCAAAATGTTGTCTTTTAGCTTTTATGTGTGACGTCCAGGTGAGTCTCTGATCAAGGTGTATCCCTAGATATTTAACTTCTGATTTTACTGGTATGGCTGCGTTATTAATTGTGACTTGTGGACATATACTTCGCTTGTTAGTAAAGGTGACTTGGGTGGATTTGTCGTTGTTGACTGTAATTCTCCACTTGTTGTACCAGTTCTGCAGGAAATCAAGGTGATTCAGAAGGTCTTCAGATGCCTCTAATGGCACATCGCTGATAGATAGCACTGCTGTATCGTCAGCAAAAGTAGCCACCTCGGTGTTGACTGTAGTTGGAACGTCTGAAGTGAACACTAAATACAATAGGAGACCCAGCACACTTTCTTCGGTACTCCAGCAGAAATGTGTTGATAATTCGAAAATGCATTGTTTATTCTGACTTGGAAATTTCTATCACACAAGTAAGATTTCAGTAAGAGATAAATTTGACATAGAAAGACTGACTTAATTTTGAATAATCCTATATGCCATAATCTATCCAACGCTTGCTTAATATCCATGAAAGCTGCGGTGCAAAATTTCTCGGTTTCGAATGATTCCATGATTTTTGTAATAATCCTGTGAGTTTGATGCACTGTCGAGTGTCGCTTTCGAAAACCAAATTGATGTGTTGGAATGATTTGATGCAGGTCAACAGTCTCTTCTATTCTCTTTAAGGGCAGTCTTTCAAATATTTTCGATATTAAAGGAAGAAGGCTTATAGGTCTATATGAATTTGGTTCTGTGGGTGGTTTACCTGGCTTGGTTATAGTTATAATTACAGTATATTTACACTGAAGAAGAAAATAGCCCAGCCGTAACATGCTGTTGTAGATGGTAGTGAGCAGTGCTAATGTTTTCTTGGGCAGGTGATGTAAAATTAGCGACAAATTTGCGAGGATAATTTGGCGGTTTTATCCCAAGATGAGGACCTCTTTAAAATTGTAACCGGGGACGAGACCTGAGTACACCACTGGGACCCACCGACGAAACAAGAGTCCCTGCAATGGCTTCATAAGGGCTCTCCACCACCCAAAAAGGCGAAGACGCAATTCTCGGCGGGAAAAGTGGTGGCCACCGTTTCCTGGGATATTGAAGGAATTTTATAAGTTGAGTATATGCTGAAAGGCTCTACAGTAACAGGGAATGTCTACAAAGAAACAATAATCAATTTGAAAGCAGCTATACGTCAGAAAAGACCTCACAATTTTGCCCAGAGAACTGCAGGGTGCATATAAGCACGAATAGTTAAAGAAGCAATTGATGAATGTGGCTTTGGGGAATTACAACATCCACCGCACAGTCCCGACCTGGCCCCCTGTGGTTATTATCTCTTTCCAAAACTCAAAAAACACTTTAAGAGAGCATCACTTTTTGTCGAATGAAGACTTGAAAAACTCTGTGGAATCGCATTTAGCAGTTATCAAAAGAATTTTTTTTTTCGAAGGCATTATATATATACAGGGTGTCCAAAATGTGATGGTATACCATTATTATAGATGGAATAGAGCATCAGATGTTCAAAAGTTGCGTAATTACATGGCTTTTAATATGACATTTGAAGATTGCAAAAAAATCAGCGGTTCTCAAAATATTTGAAATAAACTGAAAATTAGTCAAAATTTAAAATCGCTATAACTTTTTTATTTAAAGGAATTTTAAAAAACTGAAAAGTTTACATGAAAACATACACAATTACCTACATTTTCATCCAATCTGTGCATTTTTACGCCTACTAGTTTTTGAGATACGGCTACTATCTTTTGTTTTTCCTATGGCCGCAATATTGGATTTTTGCATGGAAGAATTGGAAAAAAATCAACGAATTCAACCATGTATCATACGTGGTACTTTAGCTAAAAATAAACCCATAAAATCAACTTTTTATTATTAACACATTAACTATAAAGTTGCCATGAAATGAAACAATAAAATAATAAACAACGAAAAGTATAAAAAATATCAAAATCAACATAAAGTGTACGAAAATGAAGTATTCTAATGAAGAAAAAGTCGATATGCTTTTTGTGTATGCAAGAGCATTTCGCAATGCAACATTTTACATACATACGTAATATCTTCTGTATTACACTGTTTGTTGTATATTATAATAAATGCCTTTCGAGTGCTTAAGTTTTCCTTACACTCCTCGACTAACATGCTAAAACATCGATAAAATTCGATAAATTTAAAGACAAGCAAAATTAAATTAAGGAAAAACATGTGGTTACAATTCTATTAAATACCTAATCTATTAATACATAAAATATATGTATTATTAATCTAATTTATTATTTAATACCATATGTGTATCAAGTTATTATTAAAAGTTAAGGTTTGGGGGCCCCGGCCCTAATCCACACTGTATGTGTATGTGTGTACTAAAAAGGAGTCGATTCTACAGACGTTGCATTTACAATATAATTTTTACAGCGTTGAATGAAATAAATGCAAAATTTAAATAATCATTATCCACACGTAGGTACTCCCGGCCAAATTCTTACAGTTTTATGTATGCAGATCCCGATCTGCTATATCAGCAGTCTTTTTCGACTTTCGGAAAGCATGAGACCACATGGAGGCACCAAATATTGAGTATAGTTGATGAATGGGGAATTAATGGCCAAATCTGTAATTTTTTCAAAAATTTCGTAACAGACAGGAAATTTATGGTTCGTATTGGAACCGTATGCTCGGAAGAGATGACCCAAGAAAATGGAGTCCCCCAAGGATCTGTTTTAAGCCGTACCTTGTTTTTAATAGCTATCAATGATATTTTATACGGGATACCGAAAACGGTATAAGGGACTTTATATGCCGACGATCTGGTCATATTTTCGTCTAACAAGAACCCTAAGACAACAGAAAAACTGTTACAAAAATCTATTAACTTTCTCGAACTATGGTCAAATGAAAATGGCATCAAATTGTCTCCGGAAAAAACAAAAGAGCTCACGTTCTCGAAGAAACAGTGTCCAACTATCCCTACTTTAAGGTTATATGGAAATATATTAAAGCAGGTCTCGGAAATCAGATACTTGGGGTTAACATTTGTAAAAAAATGTCATGGAAATTACACATCAAAAAAGTTATAGACAGTTGTAATTCGTCACTTAATGTTATTAAAATGATTTCACATCAAGAATGGGGATCTAATACCCAGACTCTTCTTGCTATTGTCAACGCCTCTATCCGGTCCAAAATGGAGTATGGACTATGTATATATAGCTCCAAGAATAAAACTTTACTCAAAAGATTGGTATCTGTTTATCACAAAGGATTAAGGATCCCTCTAGGAGCACACCGCACCACTCCTATCCATAGTTTATATGCAGTGGGTGGGCAATTACCGATGCAGTATAGAATTTCCAAACAAATATTGATGCTTGCTGTGCGGGTGATAGGAAACCCAGACCATCCTAGCCATATAGACTTCGTTAAACCATTATTTTACAACCTATTTAAACAATCAATGAGACTTTACCCACTGTGCAATGTTCGAGCTAAATTATTAATACAAGAACTCCACTGCAACCAAGTATTCATTCCTATGTTTTCCCTAAAATCTCCTTGGGTTATTCAATCTCCAGACATAAACATAAAATTGGTCTAATTTTCTAAAGCAATTTCGCACCCTGTTTTGTACCAAGTTCACCTAAATGAGCTACTGGCAGGCTACTCCACTACTCAGCTTATTTACACTGATGGGTCCAAGGATGACCAATCTACAGGATACGCCTTCTTTTCGGAGAAAGCTAAAGGACTTTTCAAACTACCAAAGGATGCCTTAATCTACAGTGCCGAATTATTTGCAATTGGACAAGCCCTAAAATTTGCGGTGAATGGTGATGAGTTTAACTATTGTATCCCCTCCGATTCTCTTAGTGCTCTAATGAGTCTAAAAAGTATTTATTCAAGAAATAAATATATCCAAGAAATACATGATATCCGTCGGGTAGCTTACAATAACAATAAAAGAATACAATTTGTGTGGGTTCCGGCGCATACTAACATCAAGGGTAACGAAACTGTCGACCTTTTAGCTAAAGACGCCACCCGGAAAAATGAACTGGACGTAAAATACATTCTCAGAAATGACGTTAAAGCACTTCTAAAACAAAAGATAGATGGTATATGGATAGATAATTGGAATAGTGTAGCAGAAAGAAAAGGATATTTTAAACCATCCCATCCTCTAAAAAAGACGGACAGCGATCATTTATCCAGAAAGGAAGAAACAGTCCTTACAAGGTTAAAATTGGGGCACACTAGATTAACTCGTATAATAATATACTATTAAAATGGCAAGCCTTAATATATTGTTAAATAGAAAATAGAGGCAGCAACAATGTAAACTATTAGAAGTGCTCTCAAAGCTTTAAGAATCATGCAATGCAGAAATTTCCCTCATATAAGTTCAAAATGCAAATTTTTAATGCATTATAGATTTGTCAAACCAATAGATGAGAATAATAATAATACAAATAATGTCATCTATGAATCCTCAGTGTACAAACACTATGTATTAAAATAGATACGCAATTGAAATAATAAGAAAAAACTTAATTAAGTTTCTGTCACTAGGTCTTGGAATAGAAACCTATTGCATTGATTACATCCTGTGGGCTAGTGTTGGAAGAAATTATTTTCATAGAAAAAATAACTTCCTAACAAAATTAAGATATTTGGAAGTTAAAAAGCTACCCGAGTTTACATTAACATCAGTAAATTACCTTTCAGTGAGTGCACTGCTATTACAAAGTCTGTAAACTTTTTAGTGCGAGGGAATAAAAATATAATATTTTATAAATACTACAAATCCTACAATTAATTAAGCTGGCAATTAGCTTTATTGTATATTTTTAAATAGGAGCAGAAAAGAGTCACATAGAAAGATTTGTTGATGCATATTGCAAACAATTTCAAGGAAATTTTATAAAAACAATTACACTAAGAGCTTTAATATGTTCATAAAATAGAACCTTATTTTTGTCTCAACAAACTTGTTGGATCCTGCAAAATCCTCAACAACATTCAATAATAAATATTATTACTTTCAATTATTCCTAAACTAAACTGTAAAAGGTTTACTTACAAATACAATCATTATGAAAAATGCTGCAAAATAGGAACTCCTTGCCATCCACATGCTGACAAAGCGATAATGTTCGCCTGTCACCACATTTCTGTAATATACAAAGAAATAAACAATCGTCTCTACATTAAATTTCTGTAAATTACCTTAAATAGCCTTTATTATCTTCCTTTTCAGCTAGGGCCTTTATAGATGCCATAAGTAAATCATCAAACCCAAGAAATTCTTCAAGAATAAGGCGACTAAAAGAATCTCCGAAGCAGACATCTTTACCCGGATCTAGAGTTACGATCTGCACAGGAACTCCTAAACGAGCTCTAGTGGATGGACTCAGGCGCAAAAATCCATACTCTAATGAGTACTCCACAATATATTCGTCTTCCGGCCAAACTAAAAAATGCCATATTTGTATAATATCCAAAGTCATGCTGATCAGAATACTTACTAGTTTTTGACAGTTTTTCTGTATGAGAAACATCACTTCTTAATTCAGTCGATGGTTCGACTACTGCATTAATCAAACCTCCTGTTGAAATACTTTCATTAGCATATTTCACTTCAGTCTCTGTGCTTTCCGTTAATCGTAAATCATCATGTGCGTGTTCTTGCAGACCGTTCCAAGTTGTTGTAGTAACAGTTACACTTTCTGAAGAATTTTCCGTTGAGCTTGGCAAGAAATTGTATATGTTGATCTTGTTTTCCATCAAGTCGGATTGATTACTATAATTTTCATCCAAAGGTTCAGTTTCTTTACTACTCTCCTCAACTGACGACGGTTCAATGTTAATAAAGCCATCACGAACCACAAATCCCAACATACTAGTAAAGTCTTCGACTTTCTCATGCTTCAGCTTTTGCTCTTTGGCATAACTCTGTTCTATATTATAATCTTGACCAGCATTTCGTAATATTTCCACCCGTAATATTCCATCTCGAGGCCACGAATTTTTTACATGATCTAAACATGTTACAGGCGACTTTGTAAATGCCATATGAATATAAACTAACACAAAAAATGCTCCTATAGCTTTGATTAAGATCATGAACTCTATAAACCTACGCACAGGCTTAGGAACTGTTCGAGCATATGCTAAAGCACCCCTAAAGAAGAGGGTGTGGAACAAGCGATCTCTTACATTAAATAAAGGATTTTGATTGTTGTTGTTTCGCAAACGATTGGTGTTTATGAGAGGTCCACCATTTACGTAGTTGTTTTCAGGATTTATACCTTCAGGAGCCGCAGCTCCTCCTGCATTATTCCCAGACATGTTGATTAGCTGCTTGATCTTGGTAAATTAAACATCTTTGAAGTAGGGCAGCAGGTTAATCGCATACATCAAGTTTTTTTTAACCTCTCAGCACACTGCAGAATAATGATGTGGTATTCACAAAACGACGTCGGAATTACGTATCAGCTCTTTACTAGCTGTTTAACATTGAAAAATTGCTACTCACTTTATTGCAACTTTATGGTAATTAACCATTTTTCAATTAAATGCACAAAAATTTACAGTTTGACAGCTGTCACAGCTATTACGTTTTTGCTTCACAAATTACAGACGTCATGTTATATAAAACGTACCTATGCAAATTTGTTCTTTTATTGTAGCCTTATTTGATTAGCTGCAAAACGTACACAACGTAGTACTTTTTAAGTTACAAAATAATATAGAACCCAAATAACCTTAACAATCTTTCACATTTTCGTTAGTAGTGTTCAACTTTCGTGCTGTAGTTAACTACTTTACCGACTACATACAGATGGCAGTAATCGTATTATACTGACTGAAGCAAATAGATAAATACTGATTGTTTATCGATATTACATGACTTTATAAACACGAAGAACTTATGATATGACGGGCATTCATAATATCAAAAAAAAAACAGTTTTGTACAAGCAAACATTTTCGTACATTTATTCAGTCAGTATACACTATTCACGATTGATTTGCCATCCAGCAGGCTGTGTTTTTTTTTTCTTAAGTTGCCTTTCTGAAATATTATTTGATTGATTTATAGCAATGTCAAAATGAAATTGCCCAGTTGCCAGCTCTAGAGTCCCCTACTTTTCTAAAATAATCTAGTAAGTTTAGAATTAATAAAACACATAATATATTATACCTACTTAATTGTCAGAATTATCAGACTTCACACGATTTACCATTATAAATCGATTAATTGATATATTTGGGGTAAGCGTGTATTATTTCTTAAATATGCAATTGCAAATTACTTATGATTTTAGGTGTCTGAGCGTTTTATAAGGGACATTTAATCACAAGGACAGGACGTTTTGAAATATTCCATTTGTAGTAAACGTGCTGAAACGGACGTTTTCTTAAATTACACGTTTAGAAAAGATTTGCAACGACAAATTTGGCAGTAATTTGGCGTCAATGAGTACACGAAACCGATCTTAAAAGTAACCCAGCCAAAATTAAAAGTGAGGGGAAGAGGTTCACGATTTTGAATGCGGGATGTAATTTATTCTTTTTGGAAGGATGCGACATGTTACTAGACTCAAAGAACAACGACAGGGACTATCATAAAACTATGAACGGGGAAATTTTTCAAAATTGGTTGGTTAATCAGCTGATTTCTGCTTTGAACAAGTGGCAAGGAAAATTTGTCGTGGTTATGGACAACGCGGCATGGACGTTAATTTTTCTTAATTTGCTGCAAGACCTAAATATAGGACAACAAAGAATGGCGTGGAATATGCTCTGTATACATACGATTTGAGTTCAGAATTCTCGTGTAAAAAGAACAGCAATATGTATTTGGTATGTGTTACGACAACATTTAAATTATAGTTATTATTTTATTTATAGTGAAATCATTATTATGTCTTAAGTATTATAAACCAATATTGAGCAGCAATAGGCGGACGTAAAATAAACAAACAAGCTCCACTGGCAACACTGCCTGCTTTCAAAAAACATAACCTCCATCAAGAAAAACTAGCATAACCCAACTTAATTAATTGACAAATTTCAATGATACCACACATTCCCCCAGATTTCCATAGCCTGTTGGATGGCAAATCAATCGTGAATAGATTATAAGTAAATTGCGTTTACCGCCCAGGTACGGAAAGTAAAAAATGGGAGGCAACCATACACTTCACACCACGTTGCTGTTTACACATAATAACAACAGCATTAGATAACAATCAAATCAAAGGTAAATTTAGAAAATTCAATTGTCATGTTATATACATAATTTTCATTTTTATTTTATAGATTTGATCGTACAATGTGTATAAGAATACTTACCGCCTTTGGCTTCCCGCACAACACACAGACCTGTACAAATTTGATATTAAAGAATTTTTGAAAATTACTAGTTTCATGCCTTAAGTGGCCGATTTTGTGACATTGTTAATAGGAACACATGTTGTAAAACTAATATTAAAAGAAAAGTAAAGGTGTTGCTGCACAGAAAAGTCATCTTGATTGTTTTCTTTGGTAATATTTCTGGCAATCGGTTATTAGAGATAAAAATGCATCAAATTTCCATGGGGCCTTGATTAAATTTGAACTAACACTTCAGGGGCCACTTTCTCGAAAAATTCTTATACGATACCAGAATTCTCCCACAATAAAATGCAAAAATATAAATAATAATAGAATAGAATCTTGAATTCAACATTCGATTAAGCTTTTTTAAGTTTTAAATTTTGAATAAAATCACTTATATATACTGTAACGGCCCACATTTGTGATTATGTTTAAATTTTCACAGAGAATTGAACTCTTGGACATTAAGCTCATAATTTTAATTTTTGATGTACCTACATATACTTGGACATGTATTTTATTTTTAAATGTAACTGCTAATGAATTTTAGCTGGCTTTTGAAAATCACGCTTCATTGATCTTGAGAACGGCCGTTCCTTCACACGTGTTTATTTTTTAGTAAAGAGTCTGTCCTTTACGAGTAGAGCTAATTTATGAGGGTAATGATCATAAAGTAAACATCAGCTTTCATCCACAATAGGTAAAATTATAAGACAACTACCTATTCGGAAGTAAAATTTTATATTTCCATATTTAAAATACTTCTTTTCACAATTTTCCTTTCAGATATTTATTTTAGGCACACACGTTAATTACCTAATTTTGGTCTCAAGTACTTAAAGATATGGACAACCGTCAAGAATGCAATCTGGTTGCTATAATAAATAGGTGGTTTCGGTTTTTATAATAAATCTTTTTAAAAAGCAATTTGGTCGTTAACTAAACGTAAATCGTGTAAGGAATTGTAAATATTTAATCATGTGTATAACAATGCCCTAAAGGCATGGGGGGTTGATGTAAACATTATAGTGCGCGGTGCTCTTGCCAAGAGATAATAAATTGCTTATGTACCCCGTTAGACAGGCTTAAAACCCCTGCTGGGTAGCGATGATAGTAATTTATGTCCGGCACTGTATTGCTTATTCAGCTTCCTTTAACTTTGCTTCATTAAAAGCACACGGATAGATATGAATGCGTGGTAGCTATAATATTCCTGAATTATATTGACTTAGCTAGATGTTTGTGTTACGTTGTAACGGGCCAAACGAGCTTTTTCGTCGACCCACAACCGGATAGGTAGAGGAGTAGGGGTGGTTCACGGAAATTGCTTACGGGAGGAAATCTTCCTAGCTGTGTACAGAGTGGGTAAAAATTATTGGACGCCACCTTCCAAGTACAGCTGATTGTAGGTCCTTGTGGAAGGCCGAGGAGCCAGCAGCTTACGGGAATCGGGCTCACCTTTATTGTGCCTCCCTCCCGTTTATAAAGCTTGCAAAATTCAGGCACACACACAAATACAGAATGCACCATAATAAAAGAGACAGTAAATTTTAAAATACATGTAAGCAAACTATTAGAAATGACACAATACAAAACAAAGGACAGCAAACGATGCTCTCGTAATTTAATAATACAAACTATTGATTTGAACGTTCAAGGAAAAATAACTCGCCGCCGCTGGCGTACGTCATTTACCTTTTTCCAAACACCTACGTGGCCAGCGACGCCGGAGCTTACAGGAAAAACACAGTACATACAAAAATTACTCTTTACACTTTGTAGTACAAAGACAATCGGCGACTGAAGATCGCTTCTTGTTTCAAAAAAAACAGTTCAATTACGTTGAATTTTGCAAGTTAGCGCGTAAAAGGTTTCTTCTCACAACACGCAAAAAAAGTAGTTTTTTACCTTAGCTTTCGATGAATGGGATAGAGAGATAGGCACAATTTCGGGGCGATTTCCAGATGCAGAAAGGAGGAAGACGACGTTCTTCGGGGCTGCGTTGGAACGAAATGTTGCTGTTACGGCCATGGGGAGAACGTTGCTTCCAACAGGATCAGTTAGCGTTTTGAGAGAGCGACGGGACTCTTCGGACGATGGAAATAAAACAACAGCTTTCACCACCACACTGGCACGGTTTCTCTCTTAAAATCTGCCTGACAATAATTTCCAAAGGAAATTTCTCAATACTAAGTAAGTAAATAATTGGTTATTGATAGCCTCCCGGAACCTCAATCGAAGATGGGCGGTTCTCTGCTTTGCTTGAATAAATATACTAATTAACTTACGTTAATAACCTGAAAGGGCGCCACCGACTTAATAATAAAATACACTACCATTAACGCAGATGTCGATTGGTTAGTCGGACCCACAGTTTATTACTTACCTAATTTGTTACTCCAGAATACAATGATAGGAAACAATAAATAATAAGTCCAATTGCAGCAACAATATTTAATATCACCAAAAAACATAAATGTGTAGTTCATAAACCCCAAATTAACAACATTAAAGTATAAGTGTTTTCGTATCCTGTATCGGTACACAATTGCCAGTACGCAATCACTCAATATAGCCTCAATAATAAATGAATTTGAGCTAAGGTAAAAATACTGCGTTTCTCTTCCCCAACAAGCGCTCTCAAGCCGCGTCATACGCCCTAGTCATGAAAGGCCTTCCAAGATCTACAGCGCAGATAAGAAATCAAAGATCGCCGTGAAACCCGAACAAAACGCAATATTACCGCTCCCGTTGACTTACACTGTATATCAAGTGAAATTCCCGTGATTATGTACGCTAATACTTGTACACGTTAAAATACCAATGTAGTATGCCAATAAAATAATTCGAAACACACTGTGCAATTATAACTGAGTTTTATCTACCCCGTATATAATACAGGGTCCGGCAGTGAAACGGGATGATTTGAGATGGGGTTCAGAGCTCATAAGGTGGTGGTGGGGACGAAGGCTGTTGGCTCCTCACCATCAGCACGGCCTACCATTTAGTTTAGAGTCCGCCCGGTTTGCGCGAAGCAATCCTACCAGTGGCGTCACCGGTGTGTTTGAAATTGGGGTCAACCATTATAGGTTTTCCATTTTTAATATGGCATAATTTTGTTCTTTTTTTTT
>JABXWE010020189.1:0-15192 GCA_014611495.1 Limonius californicus | reverse complement strand
TGAATCTTTTGATATCCGTTACATCAATATTTGAATTAAAAAAATTACATGAGGTTAAATATACAAATTTACCCAAATTTAAACAATTGTGCCATAAAATTACTAAAAACAGATTCCTTAATTATTAATAAAGCCCCCTAAATACATTTACAACAACCATATTTGTTAACAATAAAATAAGTAATAAAATTCAAACTATAACCTCAAAATACCTCTCTTCAACTAACCTTCATAAATTCCAAATTAACAACATAATTTACATAAACACAAATACACCAACACTACCTTTTTTTAAACATATAAATTATTTATAACCATAAAGAAAAGAAGACTCAAAATTAAACTTGCTACACACAAATTTACAAAAATATAAAACAATATTAATAACAAAACTTTATCTTCCAGGGCTCCTACACTTGCCCAAGACAACCAAAACATCGCCTACTTCGCATACAGACGTCTATATTCCCATTTTATAAGGAATATGCACTACAACTTCACTTAGGTCACCAACAAACCACATCGTAACATCATCCGATGATCGTACAAGATCTTTTACTCTTATTAGGTATACATTTGTCATATTTTATCATCATAACTTTTCAAATAACCTTCTTTACATGATAATGAAACTAATTACATACAATTTTAGGTAAAATCAAGCTTCCTATCATCAAAATAGTATCCTTTTACATATACTAAAGGCATTACGAAGCCAAAAAATCACATCATATCAGGGTCATCTAGTAAAATTGACATAGTATAAGTATAGTTTAGAATAATAATATAAATATAGGATAAATAACATATCGACACTGCGCAAGCGGTATAAACGAGGATCACGATAATAATAATAATAATAATAATATATATACAGGGTGTCTCAGAAAGAATGGGCCAGCGTTTAGTCATAGATTCTTTAGGTAAAAATAAACCGATTAAACCTAATATACCTTAGGCAGAAAGTCCTTCCTTAAGAAGTTATAGGGCCTTAATGTTCAATTTTTTATTTTTTCTCTTTATTGTAATTTCCACAAATCTAAAGATATTTTTTTGATATTTGGTACACATACTTACCATTATGCAGTACAGTGGCAGAATTATTTTCATTTACCAGACTTGACCGTAAGAGGCACTTAACCTACACTAAAATTTTATATTAGCTCTAACTTTGTTATTAGTAGAACATTTTAAAATTTTAAATTATTTTCTGAAAGAGAATGAAAAAGTACAAAAATAAGGTACTCTTAGTTCATACGCGTAAAGGCAACCGTTTGCCTTAAAATGCTTGTCCCAAGTTTTGGGTTGTCGTTACGACATGCAATTATCAGGTAGCCATGATCGCAAAAACAATGGGTAGTGCTTGTGACCTACAGCAAAGAACAATGCTAAGTCAATTAAATACTTTGGTGTTATAGAAATTGTATTTTTGTGTTTACGAAAATGCCTTGACATTCATTATGTCGAGGCATTTTCGTAAACAAAACAGAAATTAAAAATACAATTTCTATAACACCAAAGTATTTAATTGACATAGCTAGTACAGTCGTATTACGAGAAGCACCAGCAAAAAGTTATCCGACAAGACCTGAAGATGGCAAATGTGATTTTGCCGAAACGTCGTCAAGACAACCATCCCGGTCCATCCCAGGACCAAGAAGTTACTACGCGGAAGAATACCTGGGAACCAATCACAGCATATATATTTATATTTGTATATATCTTTTTTTAAGGACGGATGAAGTAAATGAAATGCAATTTTACAAGACCAACGTATTCAAACGGTAAACAGATGTTTTGGAACTTCAAAGTGGACAACGAAAATCTTTTTGATTCGTAGGTCTTCTGCTACTTGTTAATGCTTTTTCTTATTTATATATTTATATATAATTACATTAATATTTAACAAGAAAAGCACTTATTGGTGCAAACGTACTATTGTAAAAACTAAAGAAGTGAAAAACAACAAAAAAATATCAAAGTTTTATTTAATTCACTAAATGTTGAAAATTGCATCCGTCTACTTCCACACACTTTGTAATCCAGTAATTCGCTTATGGGTTTTGCAGAACACGTGCAGTTATTTGTGATTTGAGATCAATGAATACTTTGTTTCCAAAATTATTTTTATGCCGATGAATCTCTGAATTCCTGCCATGTATCAGGTCTACTTTAAGCTTAGCCGCTTTTGGTTTGGTCTTTTTACAGTTAGGTATACATTTTCCCATTAAGTAGAAGCACTCTAAAATGCTTATGACTGAACCTCCCAAACACAAACCAAATATTCCACCAATTGAAGCTGAAACAAAAAATCAATTATTTTACTTTGGCATGTACCGAACTTCTAACCGAAAACGCGATCCCATGTATAATATATGTCTCTATCGGTTCTAACGCAACCGACACTGCTGTAGTAGACATTTAATACGCTAACGTTTGTGTATTCAAAACCTGCCCTGAAAATGCAAGTTGTGCTTTAATTAACATTGATAATTTTACATACATTTGGATTGCTTTCGTCCTATCAGTATGAAAATCATAAAACCTTTGATTGCATTGCGGATAACACCTACAATGCACTACGTTGTTGGTTCGATCACGTATTGGTTGTATCTCGTCAGCTACAATTTCAAAAAATATCAATAGTTCAGGACAAAACTTGTTACGAAATGGGCTCGTTCACCATATGTTGATTGTTGCAAAAGGTCATATACAAATGCTTGTATTTTCTTAAAATAATTTAAAAAGTAACACTATTTTTCGCAGATTTAACGCACTTATATATAAAATAAAACATTTAAATATAGAAAGACGAAGACGCAACACAGAAAGGGAGTCATACAAGAAGAAAACATTTACAATTTTTCCAATTGTGAGGGGGAGAACAAAATTCATGGAATAGGCTTCTTAACCAAGAAAAAATGGTAATAAAATTTAAACCAATTAATTAAAGAATGTGCTTCCTACGCCTTAAAGATAAATACCGGAAAATTAGTATTCTAAACGTACACGCTCCCACGCAGTGTAAATAAGATGAGACGAAAACGAATTCTATGAACTACTGAAAGGAGAGGTTGTTATGGTTCTGACCACTTTATGGTGCAAATTAAATGTAAGCAAGAAATATCGTAAAATAATGCACTAGCAATAGACCGAGTAAAAAATACTTTCTGAATATTTTAAACCAGCTAGAAGAGCGATTAAAAATAGAAAGAACATGCGCAGCGGAATACATAGACAAATAGTGGCAAAAATTAAAGAATTGGTACATAATAGAGTCTGATTCTGAATAATAGCTAAAAAATGTAGAGAAAAGAAAATAGAATAGCTCGCCCGAAGGTCATAAAAACGTAAGGAAAATTAAAACAAGAAGGAAATTGGGAACTTTTACAATGCCTTTAAAAAGTCAATGCAGGGTACACAGATAATATATTGTAAAGACAAAGAGCGAAGACTTGTTAGATGACAAAATGGAAATCTTAAAAGATGGAAAGAATATTTCACTGAACTATTTAAAGGAAGAGGAAGATAAACCATAAGAAGAGGAAGAAGAAGTAGAGGAAGATCAAAATCGTGAGTACCATCACTACATGGGAAAATTGACATGGCAACAAAGTACGAAAGACAGCAGCTTTTGTAAAATATGTACGCTTATTGAAAAATAGAGGAAGAAGAGAAAATGTCAAAAAGTCACAATGGTCGAAAGCAAAATTTGTCCCATCCATAAAACATAAGACAAATCAGACTATAAAAATAACAAGAAAATACTTAAACACGGCCTATAAAATACTAACAAAAATATAAGTAATGACTAAAGAAAAATTTGGAAAGAGTAATACAAGAAGTGGTTTTAGAGAGAAGATCACATTAGATATTTAATATTCCGCAAATTCAAGAAAAATATTACTAAAATAATATAACGTGTATTTATTTAAAACTGACGTCAAAGTCGGCAATGAAAAGTTCATTGTGAACGTACCACATATCAGCTGTTTCGGCCTTAGCTTTTTGTGAATCTTTGGCCTGTGTTTGAAAAATCAGTCTATTTCAAGACTAAATTGCGTATTCCGTTAGTGAAACTAAGTACAATGCAGTTTATGTTTTAATAAGTTTAACTAAAACAGAATCTTTCTTTAAAGAACATCAACTTCATTGTCTGTACTCTCTACCTATCGTTTATTTGTATTTGATAACATAACCTCTTCATATAAAATGGTTTTGCTACAGATACATGAAATTTTTATAATTGAATTCTATTTTCGTAAGGGCCGTTGTGTTGTTGAGGTATGTCAGTACTCAATTCATGATGGTTTTGAAGAGTTTAGTCAGGAATTTCCAAAGTTTTGTGTTGTCTTATAACACTTTTTCTTTTCAGCAAGTTCAGTTGTCAGTTAGCATCTGCCACAAAATATTAAAGCAAGTTATCCACCTCTATCCCTATCGCTTGCAGTCTGTACAAGAATTACGTGAAGCTGATTATAATCAGCGTGTTGAATAGTGTCAGTGGTTCCTAAATATCCTCAATGACGACTTACTGGAACAAAGTTTTTGACACACAGGCGAAGCGTGGTTTTATTTTGATGGATATATTAATTCGCAAAACGTTGTAATTGTGGAGTTCGGAGAAACCTAATTTTATGGTAGAGGCACCCATTCATCCTTAAAAAATAGGAATGCGGATGGCCATTTGATGGCGTAGAATAGTTACACCATACTTTTTTGAAGGTAAAAGTAGGACAGAAGTGTTTATTATTATAAAGTTTCGAGAAGAGATTTTACGGCCCTTTTTCGAATAGCTTTTTCCAACAAAACGGGGCACACAACACATGAATCTTAAATATGATACGAGAATTTTTGACAGACGGATTATCAGTCGAAACACATCAATACTTTATCCTGCGACCTCACGCCACGCGATTTATTTCTGTGGCCGTATTTAATAAACTCCATTTTCCAGCAGCCAATACATTACTTGAATGAATTGCAGCACAGAATATTGGAAAAAAAATAATGAAATCAATAATCATCCGTATATGTTAATAAATGTCAGAAATGGGATTGTGCGAAGAGTTAGAGCGTGCCCGGGTGAAGGTGGTGAACATTTCGATCGTTTGGTATAAATTCTTTGTTTATTGGAAAGCTATTTTTAAATGTTTGCATTTGAATATTTTCTTGTCAATTTTTTTGATAAAAGTAGGGTTAGATACGTTTTGTGATATGTTCACAAGGAAGTTTTCGCGCCTACTTTGACGTCAAATTATAATAACACACAAATTAGAACAATATATAATCTTTAAAGATATTAAACAAGCATGCTATAGGATCCAAAAGGAAGAGTTGTATTTATTACTAAGAACTCCGAAAAACTATAATGACGGTAAAGAGCATAGAAAGTCAAGTGAGAACAGAAAAAGGCATAATAAACAAACAAACAATCTTGAGATAGAGTGATAGAGAGGCCCACTGTCATCTATACTCATCAAGCTAGCACTAGAAAACGGTATGAGGAACACCAGGACAAATAGGGACGGACATTCCTGAAAAAAAAATACACTAATGCATGACTTTTGACGATGATATTACAACAATAGAGAGAGGAAATAGAACTGAAATAAGCTGGAAAAATAAAATTGAAAATGAACGAGAAAAATATGGCAATGCGGAAAAGGAAGTTTAAGCAAAAATTCAAATTTGAAGTATCTAGAGACCTGGATTAAATAATAAGAACAATGGGCAAAGTAAAGAAGTGGAGTCAGAGAATATACGGCCTAAAGGGAGTATTATCATCTAAACAAATGTTGCAAGGTGTACCGATAAAACCATACGAAACGATAAAGCCAGCGCTGATTTATGCAATTGAGGGGCAAACGTTCAACGTTAATGAGCAAGGAAAGCTAAACATATGAGAGAGGAAAATATTACGAATATTTGGATCAGCGAAAGTGGAAAAAGAATGGAGAACCAATCAACCAAAAACTAAAAGAGATTTATAAATAGCGGAACATTTAAGTACATATAACAGCAAAAAGATTATGCTGGATCGGACATGTGATGAGACTGAGAGTAGGAAGAGCACCAAGAAAATATTAATGAGATAAATAGAGGAATGAATAAGAAAAGAGGAAGATCGGGGAAGAGATGTTAAAGGACACCTAAACGTTTTGGAAGTACGAGACAAGATGCAAAAAATAGGAAATGAAAAAAGACAGAAGAAAATAATCCATTAATCAATGGGTCTACAAGACCTTTCGTGCTGACTTATAATAAAAAAAATATCTTCTTAATTATAGCTGTTCATATAAATTCTATTATTACTAATAATTAACACTCTTTGTTGTTTCAATGTCATATTCATAATAATCAAATAGAAAACGAGTGAACGAGCTCATTATTATAAATACCTGTTAAGAAATCATCCGTGATAACCAGAGCACTGTATTTATCTAAAATGTTGGAACGGTTCACACAAAATGTTTAAAGTTGTTTCAAAATAGCAACTTACATTTATTGTTTGCAAGACATGGGGCGTCTAGCAACGTGCATATTCTCTGACGACCTAAAAATTGTAAATTATGAATATGTGACTGTCACAGAAAGATAAAATTGCCTTACTCTTAGTAGGATAATAATAAGGAACGCATTTGCAATATTCAAAAATAGCTTTCAACCTGCACTCAACTAAGCAAATTTTGTAACTGTATATGGAAGTCCACTCTAAATCTCCCTATGAGCAAAACATCAAGGGCCGTTATATACTGGCCCCATATAAATTATGCAAAACAAATAAAAAATTAATAACTAACCTCATCTTCAAATAAACAATGTCTTTTTTCAACACTCATACTTTTAAGATCGTTGGAGCTGATGTAGATCCTTGGCGTTACAGAAATAGTCAGTTCTTCAGCAGGTTCTAGAGTGTTAGCGATTAAATCCATGTCAGGATAATGGAGCCCATCTTGAACTAATATCTACAAAGTTTAGCGTTTCATTTGCATTCATTATAGTTTAAACAAGTACTTATATTACAGTCATCTTGATTTATTACAGTTTGTGTATGTAAATATGAGTTAGTACATCATTTATACTTTTGAACTACAGTTTTGGTTTCAATTCACTGATTGTCCATTTACATTTCTAGATTTAAATTTCATTTTCTTTCAGCTTTTGTATTCCAGGTACATATTTTTGAATAAGTTTGATCTCAAGTAGGTACCTAAAAATATGGACAACCGAAGAGAACGCAGTCTGTTACTGCAATACATGGTTTGTTTAGTTTAGTCGATAACCTTTCTAAACATTACTTTTTCTGTTTAAATACACCTTCATGTGTGATAAACCACACATAGACAATATTTATTTAGGCTGATTCTTAATATTTCTCCTATAATTTAACTATTGTTAAGACAAATTATAAGTTTCAGAACTAATAGGGTGTTAAAAGTCGTATTGTTTCTAAAATTGGGGTACACCTGCAGTTGGTTCTCATGGCCCAACACCCATTTTTGGCCTATTAAGCAGAAGAAAGCCGTCATAGGATTATTCTTGAATTAACCGTCAAGAAACACCGTCCTGTTACTGATTCTTAACCCTTTACCTGCCCAGAGCACTAAACAGGTGAATACTGAGGGTTAGATAATATTTAATATTCACGTTAATAAATGTATCAATTCTCTCTGGTGTTTGATTTTATGCATTCAGCTAAACTAGTCTACATTACAACCTATGACGATCAGGACGAACAAAATATAAACACAACACAAGGGTCCGTAACGTTACCACATGTAAACATTTTGCCCGTGATAACTACCTTGTCTCGATATAAAGTATGTTACGTTCGTTTGATTTTGCCGCTTCTTACGGATTAAAGTATTATTTTATTGGCCGTTCCGTAGCCGATTACTATCTTATTATTTCCCAAATACATTTGTTATCTTAGAGAAATGCTGATGAATATTTTGTCTACGCGCTTGACCGTGAACGTTTGCTGGAAAATTTTTGCCCTTGAGGGAGCCCTACGTTTAATTTGTTCTAGAATTCTTGCAACATATTTCGCAATATGGTGAAATACTTTCAGCTGCTGCATATTCGCGTTGCGTTTTTTTGGGAGTCGGCTTAAGATCTCCATATGACCCGGTTGCTTGTTAAGACCTCAGCGCCGACGACAAGTACTGCGGAGGCGGCTTGGTTTTCGATGGGTGTCCATTGCGTGAATTTTCGGATCGCTGTTATCACCGTAGGGTGAACAGAACCATGGACAAGTGTCGGATTTAAGAAATACGCTGGATTTAACCCTGGGAAGGCAATTTATTGCGAATTGTCTTATCACTTTTCCAGATTAATATCGAACCCCTTTTCTAACCCTCTGAATGTGCCGCTGCTGCGACAAACGCGTTGGGGGTGGTGCACCGAATATTTTATTCCTGACTGCAAGAGCACTCGAAATTTCCCGTTTCCCGAAAAAAGTTGTGATCCAGCCTCCAGGGGCGTGCTTGCGATTTTTGTCTGCTTCTGAAGAAGCTAGGAACACCCCAAATTGTGCCTCTCTCTCTACTCCCTACCTGAAGAAAACTAAGGTAAAAATGGTTAATTGTGCTGCTGTGAAAACTTGTTCCGAGATTCATTTTATTGGTTTAAAGTGCTGGAGCCCTTTTCTTGATGTAACGCAATGCGACCTTCAGTCGCCAGTTGCCGTTATTTATTAATTGTAAAGTGTAATTATTTTAGTAAACACGAACATCGCTGGAAATTGGCGTTCAAAGTAGTTTTGAGAAAAACCCTTGTAGACGCTTATATTCTGTACAAGGAGGCAACAAAGGGAAGTTGTCAATACCAGAATTTAAGAAAAATCATTGAAGCCATATTTCAGTCACCCCCAAGCCAGCGAGAAGAAGACTTAGCAGACCACGAAGAGCATGGACTGGAAGATACCGGAAAAAGAAATAGATGTGTGGTGTGTTATCCTGAAATATCACACCAATTTGATAGAAAAAAAATGGAGGTGTACTGCCTGCACAAACCCTACTGCGTTCTTTGCTTCTTCCAAGACCACCGAGCTCAAACACGTTAAGATTTATCATGTTAATTGTTTCTTTTTACTTTGTACTTTTGTTAATTGTAAGTTGCATCTGGGTTTTAGTTGTATTTTTTAAGTATCCTGTAGTTATTTGAAATATTTGTAATAAACTGTTTTCAGAAGTCATAAACTTTATTTTAAAAAGATACATATTTCTGTTTTTGTTGAAGTCATAAGGGTATAAACTACAATTGACATTGACATTGATAGCATTTTTGTCTCACTGCTGGGCATCGACCTTTTTCTATTCTGCCACGTGTTTCTCTTAAGCGCGAAGGTAGAAACACGGGGGACCTACAGTTTAACGTCGAATCTTAACGACAGAAATTCCAGAGAAGGTTTTTAACATTAAGATCCCACGGTTGCAATCCGGATTGCGAAATTGTGTGTGTTGGGTTTCAGACAAGATTTTTATAAATCTGCATAGTAACGCGTAGGTTTCGAACCCAAGCCAGAATCGACGTTTTACTCAGCAAGGGAGCGCTCTACCAACTGAGCTACCACCACACCAATTACCATAAATTTAATTATTTACGTAATTCCGTCATTAGATGCTTTTAAAATGCTGTGTATATCAAAAATAAATTATTAAATACACGTCACCAATTATAGGAGGTTCCATTGTAGAATGAAATGTTGAAATCCGCGGGATGTTGGATATGCGGGTTCTATGGGCCACCCACTTTCAACGTCCATGTAGATACCAAGCCAGCACGAATACTGTACCACACCACTTTAATGGTCGTGCAAGCTCGCGGCATCGATGGTGTGCCGCATCACACGATTTGAAAAACGGTGCAGCACACGTGAATGCCGCACGGCGACCAACAAGTTAAGAACCTTCAATCATCCACTGTAGGGACCGCTTTCCAGGCTTTCCCAAAGTTTAAATTTAATAGCCTATTTTAATACAGTCGAAAATGACAGAATAGTAATGTATTTTGTATGTTGTTATGAATATCCGATTAAGCAGACCTTCATTTTATTCAAACAGCTATACATATATAAACAACTACTTGGCAGAACGACTTGATATTTTACAGCTATTTGTATAATAAATAAATGAATTCTTACAGGTACTTCCAGAACTACTAGTGTTACTTATACTTCATTCCGAAAGTATTGTTAATGGTACTTCTATTAGCAGTAGGTCATGTGCAAGAAGAAAGTGAATAGGGTATAATTACAATAACTTACGTGAAGCCCAGACGACGGTCTAATAGAAGATGTGTACTGGTCTTCTTCAACATCCAATAGAAGACGCAAACCAAGAGTAGGGCCAGCCCCACCAACGTACTGATACCGGAAATTTTGAAGGTCACTGCCATAATGAAAATTGTGTTATCAATCATCCCCGGTAACAGTGCTTGCCGCAGTAACTTACAGAATTCTGTGTGCAGTATCATCCGTAGCGTAGTAATTAAAAGTACAACAATATCCATGACTAGTTCTTACGGAGTCAAATACATATGTGCAAGGTATCTCCTCTGATTGCCAAATGCATTTCTTTACCAAATTGTCGCAAGGGTGAGACAACTAAAAGTTATATAAAATAAAATTTTATGTAGCTCAATCACAGCATTACTATTTCAAAAACCGAGTTAGGAAATTGTGCAACTTCTTTACGGATCCAAGTTGTTCTTAAACAAAAATCTATTATAATTAATTATCAAATTACAATTTTAAAATTAATACTAATTATGTCAACATATACAAAGAACCAGTAGGGGGTATGAGACGAAACATAAAAACGAAATGTGCCAGAAGAAATATATACGTATATAGATGCAAAAATGATGGAATATTATTATATTATATTAAAATTTTAAAAGAGTATACAAAATATGTATGTTTAATCTTGTTAATCAGTTGCAGACATATTACATACTACTGACAGAAACGACTACAAGAAAATTTCATATACAATATATATAGAGAGAGTGAGAGAGCAAATAACAGAATCGAAATCTATGAAAAAATAGTAAATAAATTATATCGCCGCCCCAAAAGAAAAAGTATTATTGGTTTAGTTTGAATTGATCAATTACAGTCACTAAAAATTTGGAAAGATATATTTAATGAATGCCGAATCATTACATGATGAATTCGTACATATTCCAGTTCCAATATCGAATGCCTTAATAAAAGTTAAAGATATGAAATTCTGATAACAGAAAGGGGTTTGGGCAAGTATGCGTAATGTCTACAACAATATTTAAAATTGATGTAAATAAGCTTCTACAAGAAGAGTAACGGCAACAGTCATAAATACCTATTGTTACGTAAAAAAGGCTGTAAGTAAATAAAAGTAATGGTGAAACCGGCGCTACATAATGTGTCAAATGCCATCCAACTTTGGAGGCATGATAGATTGTCGCATCATGTGGTTGTTCTTCAAACAAATACAGAGTAACTTCAAGTAGACAACGTTGGCCGAATGTCACGTTGGCATCGCGCATCAAATGATGCCTTAAACTTACAACTTTCTTTTCCAAAACTGGATCCAATGTTCACAACATATAGCTGGAAATGTGTCAAATGCTGTGTGCCGAATTTTACGCCAACATTGTGGTCAAGATTGGAGCCGATGTTGGATTCAATATTTGACAGTTCGTGTAACAGCGCCTTTGAGTTGAGAAAGAGTTCGCTACTGGAAATTTAAAAAAATAGCTTGCATCACCAGGTCAACAACAGCAACTACATTTGCGCCAATAGTAGCAATGATAGAGAAGCAACCGCTAAAATGGATTTGCCACATATGGAAAAGGGACCAAGATAAGCTATCCAAAGTCGTACTGGAGATGGGAGTAGAGAAGCACAGACCAAGGGATAGGCCGAGAAAGAAATGGAAGGCAGTTGTGTTATTAATAGAGGAAAGTCAATAGAACACAATGTCAGACGTAAAAAGGCTAGTAAAAACTTGTAAAGAAGGAGTGCAGGAAGGAGCAAATAGGGATGGACAGAAGAATCTAAGCTGTAGCGGTAGCAAGCTATAAACAATCGCGGACTAAACTACCGAGACCATATTTGTGTGTAAAACTTTAAGTGTTTTTAAAGTGATTTTTAAAATATTATCTTTCCATAAGCAACACGTTTAATAAAGATTCAAATAATTACAGTTACAGGTAGCATCAAGCTTAAGGCCCCTAGACGAGGTGATAAGCACCAGCCAACGTTGGCTTTTGTGTACGCGCATATATTCGGGCCAAGGTTACGAAAGCCAACATTTGTGTACATTTGTAAAGTGCTTATCATGACACAGTGTGATAAACGTGCATTTGCCCAGCGTTGGCCGATGTTTGTCACATTGTCTGTAGGTGCCTTCAGACAAATTTCAGAAGTAGCAACCCCGAATAACAAAGACAAGACAGAGGCTCTAGCAATTAAATTTAATTCTGCACATTCTGTATTGGTATCTTCAATTGTTGAATTTAGCTACACCTTGCAAAAGTGTCACGTTATGCTATGTATAACTGTGCGAATTGTACGCGCTGTTTTTGGTGGATTACCGGAATCATAATTGGCATACACGAAGCAAAAACTTTAAATAAACCCATGTCTTATTTCCAACCGTTGTCTAGTTACAGAGGATTTCATTGTTTTTATCAGTGTTCTGTTAAATCAAGTCATAATAGGAAATAAGTCAAACAAATGCTAATTTCTTATAACAGAAGGTGTTTCAAGCTTGAATTATTGTTGTTTTCTAAGTGTGATAATGATGGAGCCTTTTTCTGCACGTGAATATGCAGAAATGCATAGTAATATATTATTGCAGCGTGAATGCTCGTGCACACCGGCGGCAGCCTGACCACCGAACATTTGAACGGTTGCATCGACTGGGTAATGCCTAATTGCCTACAAATTCTTCTAGTACTCGTCGATTGGTTTTGCTGGACTGCGTCAATAATGTCAGCATTATTGTCCACGTTAATTCTTCCAACTTGATGAGGTGATCTAACCATACCTGTTTCACACAAATTTCGGTGTAACTGTTCAATTGTTCGGTGGTCAGGCTGTCGCCGGTGAGGATAGCTTCTTCGATATTCTATCACAGCTGCACGAGCATTTCCGCTACAATAGTCATATACAAAATGCATTTCTTTATATTCACGTGCAAAAAAAGGCTCCATCATTACCACACGTAGAAAACAACAATAATTCAAGCTTGAAACAACTTTTGTCATAACAAATTAGCATTTGTTTGACTTATTTGCCATTACGACATGATTTAAAAAAACAATGATAAAAACAAAGAAATCCTCTGTAACTAGATAATGATTGGAAATAAGTTTATTAACATTTTTTGCTTCGTGTAGCATCCCACATCACACTCGTAAGTTTGGACAACACCTTTTGAATCACCCTGTATATATACAGGGTGTCCCTAAATTGCCTTAAAAGCTTCAGGTAAACTTTTTCTTTTAAGAATTCTTAAGACAAAACTACCAGAAAAATTTAGCTCCGCAGGTTAGTTTTCCTGTACGATGGTGTTACAGTTCATATCTTTAGTGCGGAATTTTAGCCAAATGGTTATAAGAAATGAAGTAAAACATGTATTTGCTTAATGAGGAATTTTAAATTAATTCACAACCGCTAATTAACATTGAAATAGCAATTTAGTTTTTCGTTTGAAAGTTAGAAATCATACTTTTGGTAAAACTACAATTTGACAACAATGCTGGTGCATGGGTACTGTGATAAAAATTTCGAAAATCTGTTGTTTGCATTTTGACACGTGTCAAGTAAATCAATTTTGAATTGACATTACGAATTCTGCATTAAATTCGCCTTTAATTCGTGTTATTGAGTTCACCGATGTCTTGACCATCATTATGTCGTATGCTATAAACGAGTATATGGATATGATTTGGATTCTTGCGGAATGTGAGGGAAACTGCAATGAGGCTGCTAGGGTTTACGTTCAGCGTTTTGCTAATAGAAGACATCCAAGCCACGTAGTAAATCGAACTGCAAAATCACAGATTTCGAGAAACTGGAAACATCCTTCCTATTCAAAATTGAGATAGAGGTCAACCAAGACCTGTTAGAGACAATAACTTAGAAGAGGAGGTTCTTGATCTTGTAACTGAAGAGCCAAGTATTAGTGTGCGTGCTGTTTCTAGAGTTGTTGGTTCATCAAAAACCACTGTTCACAAGATCATAAAGGATGATGGCCTTTATTCCTACCGTAAAGTCAGGGTGCAACATTTTTTAGAGGAAGATTATGAAAAACGCATTACCTTCTGCAACTGGTTGTTACAACAACTTAGAAGAAACCCAAGATTTTAAATATTATTTTATGGACAGATGAAGCCACTTTTACACGAAATGGCATTTTTAACTTCCACAATCAACATATTTGGGCCCATAAAAATCCCCACGCCATGCATGAGGGGAATTATCAAGTTAGGTTTTCGGTCAATATATGGGCAGGAATCGTAGATATCAAATTGGTAAGTCCTTTTATACTACCTAAGCGATTGAATGCTAACAATTAGTTGAATGATACAACGTTGTTAGAAGATATCCCTTTATTGGTTCGCCGCGATATGTGGAAGCAGTTAGACGGGGCGCTTATCCCATTATGCCGCTAGAACGAGAAACTGGGAATTTTATCCAAGAAAATGGGTCGGCCGCGGAAGTACAGTGGTCTGGCTTCCAAGAAGCCTGGATTTCTTCTTGTGGGGCCATTTGAAAAACATGGTGTATGTGACGCCAATTGAAAATGAAGAAGAGCTAGTACTTCGTATTCGTGAAGCAGCAGCAACCGTTAATGAAGCAATGCTCCAGCGTGTCTAACAGGCCATCGGTACAAGGGCAGTCAAATCCCGTGAAGTTGGTGGCAGAAATTTTGAACATTTTCTGAAATAAGTTATTTTTTACAAAGCACTCTATCCTAATTTTCACTTTAAACATTTCAACTGTTGTCCTACTGATTTTAGTTTTTAGTTCCTGGTTGCAATTTTGAGGTCTACAGGGTTATTCAAATTCGACCGGCACCATTGGGATCTCGCTTATTATAAGAGATAGAGATTCGTTTAAATTGCGGCAAAGTTGCGGATTTTTATGATTATTAATAATCTGGAATGAAAATTGAAGTAGCTGCTTTTGTTTCGTAA
>JABXWE010020187.1:0-39760 GCA_014611495.1 Limonius californicus | reverse complement strand
TTAACTTTCTTAGATGCATGTATTCGTTATGTGGCCAATCTGTTAGATGCTCAACAGTTAGTCAGATGATTGGAAGATTCAGGGAAGTTAGGTCGCACTCTATAAAACGACTGTTGGCTTCGTCATGTGATAAGGTTAAAAATTGGCAGATACCATACGTAATTTACGTTTACACCATGTAAGTCCAATAACATGAGCCGGCCACGACATTATGAATGTGTAAGAGCATTAACTTTCTTAGATGCATGTATTCGTTATGTGGCCAATCTGTTAGAAGCTCAACAGTTAGTCAGATGATTGGAAGATTCAGGGAAGTTAGGTCGCACTCTATAAAACGACTGTGGGCTTCGTCATGTGATAAGGTTAAAAATTAGCAGATACCATACGTAATTTACGTTTACACCATGTAAGTCCAATAACATGAGCCGGCCACGACATTATGAATGTGTAAGAGCATTAACTTTCTTAGATGCATGTATTCGTTATGTGGCCAATCTGTTAAATGCTCAACAGTTAGTCAGATGATTGGAAGATTCAGGGAAGTTACGTAGCACTCTATAAAACGACTGTTGGCTTCGTCATGTGATAAGGTTAAAAATTGGCAGATACCATACGTAATTTACGTTTACACCATGTAAGTCCAATAACATGAGCCGGCCACGACATTATGAATGTGTAAGGGCATTAACTTTCTTAGATGCATGTATTCGTTATGTGGCCAATCTGTTAGATGCTCAACAGTTAGTCAGATGATTGGAAGATTCAGGGAAGTTACGTCGCACTCTATAAAACGACTGTTGGCTTCGTCATGTGATAAGGTTAAAAATTGGCAGATACCATACGTAATTTACGTTTACACCATGTAAAGTCGCAATAACATGAGCGGCCACGACATTATGAATGTGTAGACGCATTAACTTTCTTAGATGCATGTATTCGTTATGTGGCCAATCTGTTAGATGCTCAACAGTTAGTCAGATGATTGGAAGATTCAGGGAAGTTAGGTCGCACTCTATAAAACGACTGTTGGCTTCGTCATGTGATAAGGTTAAAAATTGGCAGATACCATACGTAATTTACGTTTACACCATGTAAGTCCAATAACATGAGCCGGCCACGACATTATGAATGTGTAAGGGCATTAACTTTCTTAGATGCATGTATTCGTTATGTGGCCAATCTGTTAGATGCTCAACAGTTAGTCAGATGATTGGAAGATTCAGGGAGTTACGTGCACTCTATAAAAGAACTGTTGGCTTCGGTCATGTGATAAGAGTTAAAAAATTGCAGATAACCATACGTAATTTACGTTTTACACCATAGTAAGTCCAATAACATGAGCCCGGCCACGCATTGATGAATGTTGTAAAGAGCATTAACTTTCTTAGATGCAATGTATTCATTATGTGGCCAATCTTGTTTACATGCTCACAGTTAAGGTCAGATGATGTGAAGATTCCAGGAAGTTAGGTCGCACTCTATAAAACGACTGTGTTGGCCTTCGTCATGTGATAAGGTTAAAAATTGCAGATACCAATACGTAATTTACGTTTACAGCCATGTAGAGTCCAATAACAATGAGCCGGCACGGACTATTATGAATGTTGTAAGAGCATTATTTCCCCTTAGATGCATGGTAGTTCGTTATGTGGCCAATCGTTAGAACTCAACAGTTAGTCGATGATTGGAAGATTCAGGGAGGTTAGGTCGCACTCCTATAAGATCTGGTTTGTGCTTCCGTCATGTTGTAATGGTTAAAATTGGGCAGATTACATTGTGTGTTGAATGCCGTACACTTCTGACGACAGATCTATGACGGGACTAAACCAGGGCAACTCTTAAATATGGTCAATTAGTTTTGGGACATCAACCATTCCCTTTTAACGCGGGACAGTAAATTTAAGATAAAATTATGCAAAACTTTTGAAATCAAAGAAAAATTGTAACAATTTATGTATGTATTATTTTACGAAAATTGCGTTATCTCTCTCAACAACAGGTGCGGGGAGTATTTATTCTTGCTCCTGTGGCTCAAACTACATCGGACAAACTGGTCATTCCATTGAGTTAGATTGCGAGACCACAAAGGTGATTGCAAACATAAACGCATCACAAAATCTGCGGTGGCTGAACATACTGGTTTAACTGGACATAAGATGGACTTTGACAATGCTCGGGTACTCGCCAGAGTGCCTCATTACTTCCCTCGTATCATACGTGAAGCAATTGAAATTGAAAAACAACCTAACAACATAAACAGGGAGGATGATTTTAGACTCAGTAAAGCTTGGACTCCAGTAGTTTATCCTCTAAGGACTCCTACGCATCATCGATCACACGATCACGCTCCACCGGATCCGTCCTTGCCCAACGGTGACAGCCAACCAGAACTCCGTCGTTCTGCCCGATTGGCTCAAAGAAGTTTAAATACCTCCGCTTCCCGGATTTG
This sequence comes from Limonius californicus, assembly GCA_014611495.1. Lineage (NCBI taxonomy): Eukaryota > Metazoa > Arthropoda > Insecta > Coleoptera > Elateridae > Limonius > Limonius californicus. Next base: position 37,311 of record JABXWE010020187.1, on the reverse strand, counting down.
AGTTTAGTGTTATATTCACTCTGAAGATGCAAGCTGCAATGTCTTGCGAAACGTTAGTGTGTATGGGTTCACAAACAGCTAACAGGCATAAGCCGATTAAGTATTATTGTCCTGGCAAACAAAATACATCAAGATCAAATCCTTGTCCGCCCCAAGGTTTGATTAATATAACCACACGGCCCTGTTTAGGCAGGCAGGGCCTACGAACAAATATGGCTCAAACTTCTAGAGCAAATGCTTGCACAGTCAGACAAGCTACAGGTCGGTCCTTACCTGATAATGCTGGGTGTAGTTCCCAAATGACGACGCGGTCTAAGCCGAAAGTAAATTGTAATATTGACAAGAGAGCTCATGTTTGTTTGCACAACAATGGCATGGGTAAAGCGTGAGAGTGTAGTACAGGGACGTATTGCTATGCAAACCTTAAGAGAGTTGGCTATAAAACGTTGCCAAATGTAAGCGCCTGAACAGTAGTGTAAGTTTGCTTAAGTAAAGTAGATCCAGGCGTTCTCAATAGATATCGCAAACTTTGAGAAAATACACTGCTCACAAAAGTCTAAGGAACAAGGCAGTTTTTATTCATAGATAGCCTCTTGTGTAAAATACAACATTGGAATAGAATTGTAACCATTGAAATAAGTTTTTAAAAATTATTCAACACTATTTTGTTCATTGTTATATTGGCAATATTAATTTATAAGAATTATTTACGTAAAAACAATTTTAAAATTTTTATAACAAAACAATATTTTAACTATACAATTAAATTAATATGATGTATTCCCACCTCTTGCATTAATGACAGCCTGACATCGTCTTGGCATGCTGGAAATAAGGTGAGCAACCTGTTCTTGGGGTATTAAAGTCCACTGCCGTTGTATAGCGTTTTCAAACTCCAGACGCGTATGTATGGCATCCATGGTAGGATAAAGTCTTCTTTGAAGCATGTCCCAAACATGCTCGATTGGATTTAGGTCCGGGGACTGTGCTGGCCAAGGCAACACGGCTATTTCTTCTTCACGAAACCATTCCCGGACTACTCGAGCAATATGAGGGCGAGCATTGTCGTGCATATATTGAAAATTTTGTCCCTCCTGTTGAGCAAATGGACGCACTATGGGTTGCAGAATATTCGTTAGGTATTGATTTCCATCAAGAAACCCATTAGTAAAAACGAGGTCTGTTTTACGTTGTGAAGAAATTCCACCCCATACCATAATTGTTCCACCTCGGTATCCATGAACTTCCTGTACAGTGTACATGTCTAACGCGTTCATGAGCACCGCTTGCACGCCACACTCTTATTCTTCTAGTCTCCGGCCGAAATCCAAACCGGGATTTATCAGAAAAGAGTATGTTAGCCCATTCTTCTTCATGCCAGTTAACGTGATCTTGAGCCCAAGCTAAACGAGCAGCGCGATTTCCCGGACGTAAAGCAGGAACTCTAAGGGGACGACGTGCGTGAAGTCCGACCTCATGTAGTCTGTTTCTGATTGTTTGTGAGCTGACACCCAGTCCATGGGCATTCTGAAAACTTGAAAGAAGTTGGGTAGCTGTATAATTACGATGACGTCTAGCTTCCAAAGTTATGTAACGGTCCTGAACTGCAGTGGTTTTTCTACCCCTACCGGGATGTCTTTCGGCCACGTTTCCAGTGTCCTGATATCGTTGCCATAACCTACAGATTACTCCTCGAGAGACGTTTAACCTGTTAGCAACCTCAACTTGGCGACTGCCACTTTCAAGCATACCCACAGCGCGTAACATCTCATCTCGTGATAAATGGCGACGTTCCATAATGTGTTTTCACTTAATTACAGCTAAACAGTGAAAAATTTTATCGCCAAAACACAGAGACAAAAAAAGTTTACAAAACGCGCAGCAACGCTAAGCTTCATTAACTATGAAAACAATTGGCACTAATAACAAACAGAAGAAAAAACAAAAGTTTGCGATACAGTACACGTTTGACAGCTAACAAACAAGTCATACTTGTTATATTATCTAGTAATAAATCGTGTTTTAAGGCAAAATACGCTTGTTCCTTAGACTTTTGTGAGCTGTGTATGTTACATTCATGGTAAAGAAGTGTCGTATCAATGTTTTTATTTTAAATTTCAATTTTACCAATTTCTAATATCCATTTCGTTTTCATAAGTGTTATCTATACTTATGAGTGATTCATAACTTTCTATTAGTAATTGCGTCACTTATCTTACATTCCTTATTTAACAGCACTGTACATGAGTATTACTTTGTTTACCAAAAAATAGGTGTAAGGGAGTAACAGAAATTGATTTAGTTGATGTCTTGCCTTTTAACGTCATAGTGGAAAAAATGGCAATACGTCAACGGTAAACTAGGACAAGTTCTGCTAGTTTCCGAAAAACAAATCTTGATGGACAATTACCATTTAAATCAAGGCAAGCAGCTTTCCTCTTTGCTGGAAATGCTTTAGTGTTTTAAAAGCGTGGCGGTAATTCATTGAGCTTCATTAAACCGACGACTAGTTCCTGTTATAATTACATTCAATATGTTATATAAGAAAACTACTCTGCATAAACTATTAATTTTCTTATGTGCGATATATGTGTGGTAGTTAGAGAACCGCCGGCAAAGGATGCCCAGCTAACTCTAATAGTAGTTACCACCGATAAACGGTTTGTACAACAAAAGGCGGATTGTTATTATGGTTGACAGGTGCTTGGTATCTTCAAAACAATTTTAGGTAGAAGTTTTGCAACACTAGTGTCCATAAGAGCCTGTACTATACTCTCACCCCGAGACGCTCTTTAGAGAGCACAATACTAAGGTCTACTCTTCTGTAGTCTAGCATTTTTGAATAGAAGGCCTAAACAATAAACATTCTATTGATCAATATTATTCTGAATTGAATAAAGTAATTAACTTTCTTGATATTTTAATATCAATATGTAGAAAACCTTTTAATAATTGTGATGCAGTTAATAGGATATATCAATTTAAATAACCTTAATTGCTGGTTTCGGCTGCTTAATTTTTCTGCTCAGTTAAATCAAAGGAATAAGAATATTTCTAATGAAAGTTAAATTATCTAAGTGCAACTCTGGGTAAACTTAACAAAATCAAACAATTCGTAGGAATAGTCGGAAGTAAAACATTATAGGCTGTTAAATTTTGAACAAGTACGTGTAGTTTATACTAGAATGTGTTGCTACTTGTGCTTCTTGTCTAAACATGATATTTTAATACCTTCTGTAAGAAATTGTGAAATATACAGGATCCTCCATTTTTGGAACTGCATTAAAGTGAGTAACAAAATTATTTTCTGTAAAGCAATGTTATGTGAGTAATTGTGTTAAAAATAAATACATAACGCCATTAGACTACATTTTTTGAAACACAGTGCGAATCGGAACGCGTAAAAAAATCAAAAGTCTTGCCAGTAAATCTAGGTAAACAAATTGTGTAGTAGAGGTATGGCTTGTAAGGAGATTACATTTGGTGCTTTCTTCTTATGTTTTCAGAGTATTTACCAAGATCAAAAGTCGCAGCGCCCACATGAAATCTCATCGGCCTCCAGATGCTGAGCCAATCAGAAGAAGAGAAAAAGACCTTTCGTGTTCTCCTAGCTTCGATGTATTCGTATCGAGCCCCTTCAACACTTAGCAAGAGGGTTCTTAGAATTATCGCACGGTAACTGTACAAAGATATTCGAACAGGTAACAGGCAATCAAAAGCAACTACTTCGAAGAATCAAAATTTGCAAAGTTCCATGTTTCATCCAGTAATCACAAATCAAAACAATGCAATCAAAACAGAAAGGTTTTGCTACGAATAATTTAAACGCGCAAACTAGGAAATGTAAAAAAGTATTCCAGAACGTTAGGCAAATGTAGTTAAATCTTAGGGTAGGTATACATCCACATATTAAACAGAGATTTATATATTTAATAAAATAGGGGTTGTGTTGCGTTACGTTGCGTAACGTTAGTGCCTTTCGACTGTCGAGTGAGACCCTACGCTTATGCCACTTCCGGGTGGTATAAGCCTGGAGCTGTACCGATACCGATCCGGTACTCTATAGTTTGTACTAAATGCTCAGTTCATCGAGTTTCGATGATTGCGTGTGAATTATGAGCAATAGATCTGAGTTCAGATTAATCAAATATCAACGGCCATAACTGCAAGAAATAATACGTATTATATTTTTGACCACTTAACCGCGATACTTTTGGTGTTTCCTATATCCAGAGAAAAGGTTACAAAAATTGAGGGTCTCAAATATCTGCCCTTGTTAAAGGAGAAAAGAAAGTAAGGGATGTTTATTACTTATCATAACTGTGTAAATAATAATATTTGATAATGTAAGTAGATGTAGACAATGTTCTGTTGGAGAATGTAATATATAATCATTTCATCATGTGCCACAACTTAAATAAAATCCACACTATCGCGGTTAAGCAGCCATTTGCAATGTAGTACGCGCCCGAAGGCGCTTGTACTGTTTACTCTGTGTTGTGATCTTTTTAAAAGTCTATTACTATGAATCTATATAAATACTTAATATAAATAAATATTTGTACATGTTATTGAATGTATAGGTAGTGATTACTTTCGTCGGTGCAAAGCCAGGGGAAGACTCGAGCTTTTCCATTAATGAAATGACAATCCACTCTCGTTTTATTCGTACATTTATGTGTTATCGGTGTATTTTTAGTGTCTGCAAGACGTTAAACATAGGTTAAGCAGCTTATTCGTAGATATAATAATGAATTGATTGTTGTATGTTGACATGTTTTATAATCCCTGTTGTATGTTTTGTAGATTCTCATAGAAATGAGAAATCGGTAGGTTAAGTAAGAACGCTAGAGATCCACTGGCTTGCGCGAGACTGGACTGCCACCATTATGATAGCCTAGGTATCAGGTTCATTCAAGAGGTTTTATGATTATCTGGAACAGTTCTGATTGGAACTTTGTTGACTGTCCTCCTTTCCGTGTAAGCCCAAAGGAAACGGCCAACAAAGTTCCTTCTCGGATTACGCACATTCCGGTAACAAACCTCCCTCTGATAACCTTACAGTTAATACTTGTTAATGTACTTTCGATAACATGGCGGACATTGATGCGAATACAATGAATTTTTTTGGGCAGTAACAAAGTAACCATCTTATTTAATAATAGAAACATGGCTGGGATTAGAAATAAAATGAAATGAAGACCTTGGTATAGCAAGTTCTTGTAGAAAAGGTTGCTTGGCTTTCATTAGTTTAATTTCAGATGGAATTTACCAATTTGGCCTAAAATTTAACATTTACTACGTAAGAGTAAAACATCTGTTTCAATTATACTAACCGTTTGACCACACAGCTTGGAAAATTACCAAATAGTCGTTTGTATGTATTTATGATTTCTCACAATATTAGAAGTAGAATACGAATCAATGTTGAACGCAACCATATTCACACATCTAAACAGCCCCGTTGGGTGTTGAGGCTACAAGTTGCTGGTTTCATTATCCTGTTGTAGATTTTTACTCTGTAGCTTAAACTATCTTCTTGACTCACAATTTTGACAATTAACCACCAAATAGTCGTTGAGACTTCCAATATACACTTCATGAATACTACTTTGTTAATTTATTATATCTATATTGTTTCTGGCCGCTTGTTTCAATGGCTATTAGCCGGATATTTAAAAACTTTTTTCTACAAACGTCAGTAAAAGTTTAATTTTTAACGGATGCTATCAGTGTCTAAAATGTGATTTTATGGCACCAGTGCTAAAAAATTTTCTTCAGCGCTGTTACGAGATTTGAAGTTACTCGTCAACAAACGATTGAATTTTTATTACCTTAGCAACAACAAACTTCATGAATAATTTATAATTTATAAATTTAATAACGTAAGAAATACATTGATTTGTACTTTTAATGGTGTTTGTAGAAAAAATAGTGTATGATATATGTGCTAAAAGTGATTTTATTTTGTCCTCACAAAATAAAATGTCACTTTTAGCACTTATATCATAAATAACTACATATTTAATTTCTGAAATGTACAAACTAGATCGTCCTGTAAGACTGACAATCTACTATACATAATGTTTAAGCAAAACCTATATGCTATGTTGCTGTTTGAGTTTACCAGGTACCACAAACCTAGTATAATTTCTTAATATATCGAATTATGTTTTGAACCATAATTTAAAACTGGTCTTACTATCATTTCTGTCCATCTGTTCCAGTTATGTTTTGAGCGACGTCTTAACACTTCCTATTAAAAGGTATTGATGAATGTATTTCCAACTTATAAAATATAAGATGTTGACCATTAAATATGTAGACCCTCACAGACTGCTACTCAACACAGACGTCTAAACAGAACCTTTGGATTGATTGTTTGAGTATGTGCATGTTGGATGGTAATTTTATTTTATCAAGAATTTCATGTTTTGTTATTCATCTCTTACTATCAATTTAGCACGAGATGTGGTAGTAAATTCCCAGATTCATACAGAATTGATCTAACTGACAGAACTAAAACGACTGATGGTACTTTCGTCACTGCCTTATTAAAGAAAACGAATAGGCAAATTTTGTCGGCCTAATCCGAACTATAAGTAGTAAAAAGGGATATTGTTCTAGTCTATTTTAGCTAAATGCTATTTACAGTACATTTTTGTGATAAAAATCGAACGAAGGTCTTAAGTTCCAGAGACGTGTGTCCGCCGTGTTGTGTGCTGAGAAATAAATGATTACTGTTGTGTTGTTCAAGTAAATGTAACGTTGCCCTAGAACAATTTAAGTGTGATTTAAGAACAATCATTCGCGTAACACAATAACCTGCATAATATTATATTGCTGTGGTCTTTCAACATGTAAAAATACCTGATCGCCGAGCGTTGTTCGTGGTAAAGGCTAATTGCTGCTTCCACGCAATTCTGGCGCTTCTTAGTTAGGTTGTGGGTTGGTTTCAGTTTGATTTGCTGACTTAAGGTTGTTATTTGTATGGATGTGTGCCTGTAACGTTTCATTTGTGCCAAGATTTCGATATCACATAAACACTAAGCTCAGCTTAGTTCTGTCATGTAAAATATTTAGCGTAATTGATGCTTGTACATTTGTACATATGGCTATAGTGTATTTGCCTGTTCTTTCTAGTAGAAGTGATGGAAAATGACCACAAGGTGGTAGGCATAGTGGTGATATGGTCATTTTTTGAATACTCTGTTTTTAATAGTGTGAAGTTTTCATAGGTTTGCCAAATAATTTTTAACCCCGTCGCATCGCCATGCATTATTAGTCAAGGGGACGTGTAGTATGCAATAAACTATAAATAGTAAAGTGTTCTTTGTGCAACACAATGTCTATTTCCACTTTTCAAATTACTGGCTACTGCTGCATTATCTACACAATTCGGTCACTCTAAGTTCAGAGAAAAAATGAAAATCAAGAAAAAGTACTTTTACTGTTGCCATACAAACTAACTATTGCGTATCAACAAGAAGCATTCGTTTGGCAAATTGTTCAGGAGTCTCTGAAATTAAGGTGATGAATAGTGTTACTTTTAAATCTCATTTTGCTTTTTCGTACGAACTGAATTTAATTTGCAAATGCGCCGTTCCCTTTAGATACACCCTGTACCTGAGCGTTAACACTCATTCTCATGACTATGATTACCTTTACTTGTTACTAACACTGAACTCTTTTAACGGTAGAGATATTAATTTAAAGAATTTCTGTTGAGAAAAAATTGCGTGTAAAATATTCCCTATTTATATAAGGTTATTTATTCGAGTATAGTATTTTACATTTAATAATATATTGTCTCAAAATGTTGTGCTCATTTTATATCTGTGAAAATCCAATGTCAATACTTATAGCTCAAACTTTTATATTTTTTTGAGTCCAAATAAAACAATCTGTAGGTTTAAAACCATGTGTTTTTCATGGCACGAGTGTATTCAACACTTCCAATGTGATTTTCCTGCAGCTAACAGATCCTCTCGAGGAACAATCCCGAAAACGTAATTGAATGATTAAAGTTTATAAATTGACAATCCCTTCCCAGCTGTGGTTAGCTGCGGGAAAATGATTCAATAACGTGTTGTTAAAATTTAGGAAATATGTATATACGTTTGTAATAATTGTACTCTCTAGTTTCATACTTTGTGTTATAAATAATTGTTTTGTTTGACTACTTAAAAAATATTTGTTGTTAAATTCTGTCCAAAGATTTCCAAACGTATGTTTAAAATAAAGTGTATATGTATATACTTGTATTATTGTATGCACAATAAAAATGGCGTTGTACTTATGCTCTTCCTCTTTCACAGTTAAGTAATTATGTACAGCTTCTGAATGATATTATTTTCGCACAATCTGAACATTAACTAATCTTGCCCGGATCTTGATAGTTTATGGTTGCAGCGAAACTGTTAGTTGCTTTTGCAATCTTATATCTAATATTCTGTGTGAATACTTCTTCCCTAATCTTAGTTTGAGGTGAAGTTCGCAATCTGTTGTCTGTTTGTTAAACTGCGTTTTACTGTCGAAATTTAGTTCCATATGTTTAATTTATCTTAACAAGAATAAACCTTCTTCAGTGCAATATCATTGCAGAAAGATGAAAGAATAAGGAACACGTTTTCCATATCCTGTTATATCTACTCTAAGATTTCCATATTCCTAACTCATTATTAAGAGTTTCCCGCTCGTTTAGATGAGGTTGTACCAAAATGGTTATTCCTGATGTGTATCCCTAATCAATTGCCCTCTTTTAAGTTAAATATATGTAAATAAATACATAATTACTATCATCATGAAGCAATCACGTAGTTTTATATATTTTATACTACTACAATACTTTTTAAGTACCTATAAAAAAAATGACACAAATTTTAAGCAGGTATACCATCACAACAATATCACACCGTCTAGCAACACTGCTCCGCTTCATGATTTTTTTATGCCGCGTATCTAAAACAATACTTACAAAATAGTAGTCCAACTGACCAAAGGATTTAACTTACCACCTCTATCAAAATACGTAGATTTACAGAGCGAGGTCCATATTTTACTACATTCACTTTTACGGCCATCTATTTTATGACACTTAGTACAAGGTTTCTCTCCTTTCGTATAAATCGTTTCCCCAGGTATATTTCCGGCAGGTAAATAATTACACACCAAAGAAAATGATTCATTCATACTTCCTAAAAATATTTCATTCCGCTATCGTTAACAGTAAGAGTTAAATTCATAAATGACTGTAAGGAAGCAAATGACTTTAGAATTCAAAAATTCTTTACTACTCTGCAACTTCCTGAATTGACATTTATTTTTGCAATTATTTTTTCATTTATCAAGTGAAGACTTTTCAGTCGGAGTTTTATAGACGTAGCATCGGCAACGAATTATTTTTGTAATAAACTTTCAGGATAAGCGAAGCAGCAAAAATTTAAATTCATAGCATTTACATTCATTTATGGAGACCTAGTGTTACCAATTAAAGCATAACCACATCCAATGGAACGCGTCTTTGCCCAAATTACTCGAGTAAAGTCTTTGGAGGCGCTATAAAATTAAGAATAAAGGAGCAGTCGCAAATTACAAAAAAAAAAACTTACCTAGTGAGGTAACCTTCATAGCTATTTATTTGATCTTGTCCTAACTGGATCAGTTGACGTTCCTGAAACCAGTTCTCTAGTCCTCTTTCAAGAGCTACCATTAGTCCCCTGGATAATTCTGTTGAATTTAGGAAAACCATGTTTTGGCCAACTTCTTCATTATCTAAAAGATCTTCTGTATTATAATACATGAACTCTGTTTCACATACCAAGTGTTCTAATGCAAGTGTCGAACTTCACACCACATGAATTTGCCCAACATTGCGCCAAGTATGCTAGTTCATCGTTCCATGTCTTAAAATAGCTCCCTTTAATCACCCCCCCTATCTAAAATTTGGTTCTTACCAATTCCTGCATATCCATTGCTTTCAAGTCGTTGTACAGTCCCAAAGCCATTTGATTACGGAGTCTGTTGTGTAAATGAACAACTAAATGTTTCTGTTCCATGGTTAAAACAGAAATTTTATTTGAGTTGAAGCAAGCAGCTGCAGGCTCACATTTCTAAAATAGTAGCAGTGATAAATGATACGGAACTGTTAAGAGAAAATACTTCTTTTCGCCTTCTACAAATTACAGGCTTGTCAGTTCCACAGGAAATGTTGCAATAGTTGTTCAGTAGAGATTTGGAAAAATTCGTTGTAGATGTCAATAATATCAATAGGTAGATAATTCCAAGTTTCATTATGACATTAGGATGAAGGTAATATGGAAACTGTGAGCCATGCAGACTTTGATTTTTTTAACGATGTTGGCATTTATTAGTTATGTGCTGCATTTCGTTCGTGCAAATTGACAATTACAGCAAGAAAATTAGGAATATCTTAATAGTAAAATATTTTAAAGTCACTCTAAACCATACATAAGTACTGTACAGTAAGCAAGTAATTTTTAAACGACCATTTTAAATATCAATTAAGACTTAATGACAAAAATTTAAAAAAAATATTGTAGAAACACTTAATTGAATCAGTGCCATATTCTTGAAAAACAAGTTTCATGTAAGTGTATATGTTATTCGCAATAGCCGAATTCGGCCACTGTCCGAAATATTTACCCACAACACTTGGTGGATGCTGAAATTTAATCATAACACACGTTGAGTACATTTGTTTGGCCAGGATAAATTAATATAACCACAACGCGATATCCCTATTTTCAAATATCCACGACGAGAAATGTGAGTTCTGACGTTTTTAATTCGCTTTATGGTTTTGTTCGCTTGCTCATATCGCGTTGTGAGTATAACCATAAAAAAACCGAACAATTGACTGTGAAAAATGGATGAAATCAGAACCAGAAGTGAAAAATTTGGTTTTAAAATTTGTAAATTAGGGTATATCTTGAAAACGATACCTGAGTATTTTTCTACAGCTTTTAAACTAGTATTTCGTTTTCCAAAAAGAAAGTATTTGCAATTTTTTTCAAAAATTTAACATTAAAAGAGTTATTTAACAAAGTTACGAATAGAAATGACAATTTAAATACATACATATTACTGTGTTGCCAAAGGCTAAAATTGAGTTATCTTAACTTATTACTAAATATGTAAAGATTTTCTCAAAGAAATAACTTGTTTAAACACATAATATTCTCATCTGATTTATTTTTGTTAGTTTCCAATGTTGTTTTGCCATTGTAGACAGTAATATTCAAGTCCTTGGCACAAATATGGATTGTTTTGGATTAGAGTCATCTCCAGAAAGGCATAGAGGATACTTTTCAACAGTTTTATGCATTCTTGAGCTGTAATTAGTATAATATTATGTCACGCCTAATAAATTCACACAAAAATGATACCATAAATATTAGCGAAAAAGTCCAAACCCCTCTTCCTACTACGCCACTGCTCTGTAGATGAATTACTAAAAATGATTATGTTATGTTCCAATAAGAAAAAAATAGGCGCCACCGACTTCTAAATTACTAACACAATACTAGATATAAAAAATTAGAAAAGTCGGATTCTCAGGTCCAGCATTCACCTACCTTTCCTTCCGTAGTAGTACTCGCTTTAGGCAGATATACAAAATATTTTCGTCATAAATGAAAAGACAAATGGCCACTAAATGAAAATTTAATATTCAACTAAAAATCTCATGAATCAGTTTTAATACACAAAAAAAATCTTAGTGAAGTCAATTTTACGTAGAGGTAAACAATTACCCTGCTGAAAACAACTCACACAAACCCTAAGTAATTATTGCGTATCGGTTACACAACATAAATTCATAAACTTAAGAAGCAAAAACGCATAGTTAACGAAGAGATCTCCACGATTAGGCGAGCGATAAAATAAACAATATAATTAATTTGACCCAACATGAACTACAAGACGCAATAATACACGACGGTTGGAGTACCCTGTATATAACAAAACCACGTAAAATTGCCGTACTATTACAACATCATAACAAAGTGTATAATTTCCCCAATATTATAAAGTTCAAATATTTACGACGAATAATAATAATAGATAGTTAATTATTGCTACGAAATTTTGAACAAGTTATAAATAAATCAAATCTTATTTTGGAATACAAAATTTACACTTCCCTTGAACGAAGTTTTCTTATCTCCGAACGCAGGTCTGCGAAGAATGTGACCTCCAATCGCAGGTGTCAATTAAATCCAGATATCTGCACGGCGAAGTGGATCGGAATTTCCGTGAAACGTAAATTCTCCTGCTCGTTATCACTCTCGATTCCTATATGGGCGGATTAATTACCCCACACTTCGTGCCTAAATTTTATTAAGATACAAAAGTTAGCAAGCAGAACCAAAAGAATGGAACAAGACAAATGTTCGTGAAATAAAACTCACCAGATGCTTTTTATACTGGCATGAACACTAGCTTCCTCAACTGTGGTATTTAATATCGGAAAAACTTCCTGAGTTAATCTTCCAATCGAAGACACAAAACTCTTAAATGGCGTAGATTTTAGAATGGAATAACTTCCCTATCATAACGACTAATTTCAATCTACGACACAAAAATACCTCCAGAGAAAACAATCGTAGTAGCTTGAACAACGAACTACGTGCAACTCTCTTGTATCCAAAAATCTCCCCTCAAAATATGAAACTTGGACTCGCCCAAAATTCAACAGGTTGGCCAACTTCGAAATATAAATACTAGACGCAAAACGGGTAGTCTAAAGATAGGCGTAAGGAACGTCACAAATCCCCCCCCCCATCAAAATATTTCGAAGATCCACACTACTGCCAACACAAGAAAATGAAAGATAAAAAAAAACATTCAGGAAGAGAAGTAGTTAAACTTGCAATCCAAACATCCGACGCCCAACCCACATACTGAAGATAAACCCCACCCCAATAAATATCAAACGAAAACCCCCAATGAAAGTCCACAACCCAACCCCACACATAACACAACTATCTGGATGGCCGAGAGGAAATTCATCCCAAAACCAAGGGTACGAGAAATACTACTAAAGGGATCGAGACAGTTCCTCGCTGCCAGATGGAAATGCTGCGCCGCTGAACTGCTCTACAACCTATCGTAGCACACCCCCACCAATGGAAATGTTCAAAACTCCCCTCCCCCTACTATACCATCCAAATACCCAACCCTACGACAAAATCTTCCTTTCGGATACAATAACCCACGAGGTGAAAGGGAACCCCAACAGATATAGGACTGTCAAACTAAAAACCCAAAATGATTACCCCCCCCCCAACCCGGTAAAATTTCCCAAACAAACACAAACTAACTATCGGAGAGGTCCAAACTTCTTTTGACAAACCTGGAGAGAAGTGAAGAACTCCAGAAAGAGAGTCACAGACGACTAGAAAGCGATAGACAAGAAAATTTCCTTTCATCCCTCTAGATTCATTCCGTCTTAGAGGCCACCGGAGAGCGCGAAAGCAAACCGAGGTAACTCTCCAACTTCATCTCCCATTCATACCAGACTAAAGATCCACAATCATACCAACAGAGAAAAGAAGGAAGACCAGAGAATAAAAGAAAAAGAAAAGAATGAAAAATTAGGAGGAAAAGCACCAGGGCTGGCACTACCAACGGAACGAGCCACCACTCGATATACGGAACAAGATCTTAAACACTGAACACTCCAATTACAAAATTTCAACAAATAACACACATCGCCAACCTAAACGTTCAGGGATCATTGCTAATATCATCACGAGGAAACGAAACAACTAGAATCTCAATCTCAACCACCGACACAGGAACCAACAACAAACAATTCTCCAGCTAACCAACTGATCAATCAACCAACCAATACAACAACCAATCATCCGGCTAATCCATCAACTACCAACCAACTAACCAACCAATCGAAGACACAAAACTCTTAAGTGACGTAGATTTTTAGAATGGAAAAGCTTCCCTGTCAACAATGACTAAATTGAATCTACGACACAAAAATACCTCCAGAGAAAACAATCGTAGTAGCTTGAACAACGAACTACGTGCAACTGTCCTGTATCCAAAAAATCTCCCCTCAAAATTTGAAACTTGGACTCGCCCAAAATTCAACAGGTTGGCCAACTTCGAAATATAAATACTAGACGCAAAACAAGTAGTCTAAAGATAGGCGTAAGGAACGTCACAATTAGAAAAAATGTAAAAAAATTGACAGCTACAGATTAAATTGTAAATTTTCATAAACTATAACTATTCTTGGGGAAAAATATGTTCGAATGGAGTTCTTTAAGAAGTTAAAGCAACTTTATGTTGTATTTTCATAAATATTGGTGTGTAATTTAATTATTTATTTTTTAAACGAATATTACAATATTCATGTGATTTCGTGACTTTATTTATTTATAAAAAAGATAAATTAGTTTATGAGATTTGCATGTAATGTAGTCAATTTTCATACTTAATTCCTATTGGTCGGAATCCTCCAGAAATTTTCAATTCTATCCTTGTCTTTGGACGTTGCTTAGAAACGATGCTTTTTTGTTGAGATTTGTAGAGGTTTCTGGCATGAAAATGCGTTCAGTTCCAGTTTCTTGTTCGTTAGGAGAGCATTCAGCGCTACTCCGTAATTGTTAAACATTTATTTAAATTTTATTTATTTTACAATAAAACTTTGTGTTGTGGTGTTTTAAGTTGATTTTTTAAATACTTACTATAACATTTCCAAGAAAACTGTGAAAATATTGTGCTTAAAAAATAAAATTGAAGGCTAGTGTACTTCGACGTTCTTTTGTTTTCGAAGTGGATGGTCAGAGTTTTTTTTTGTTTTAATTGGAACTCAAAACATTATTGAAATCACTATATCTAACCACAACATCTACAGTATAAAAAAATTAATGAAGTTATTAAACCAATTTTTAATTTAATCCATTTAAATAAAAAAAGTTTAATTGGAACGTGTTTAAAAGAGGTTATGTTCTTGAATCCAAACGAAATTCTGGTGATCTTGTTAATGATTAAAGTTTGGAAGCTGCTTACTTTGATCGGAAATTGCTGTATCAAGAAAAGCTGCACTACACAATATATATTGAAGGTTGGTGTATTTCGCTAAATTTGGAGAAGATTCCAAGACATGCTGATAAGAAACACAATTGTACCGCATTCGATTTGAATAAATGCAACGATTCGTTCCAAGGCCGACCATGTCGGCATTTAAATACGCAACAAGTTTTCAAATAGTGGATGATATCGAAGCAGTTCCAAAAATAAAAGTGGACCTATAAACTGGATTAAAAAGAATATTTTAATGTGTTTATTTATCGATGTTATTTTATGTAACTAAGATAAATGTGTTTGTAATCTTATTGCTAAAAGGTTGTTGAAAAGATTTAGCTTAAACAGCATCTATGTGCGCACTTTTCGTAAATTTCGATTTCGATGGTTTGAATATTTGCAGTAAGTCCCAATTTGCAACAGTAATTGCCTTGAGATTAATAAAAGACGTAATTACCCTGGGAATTAAATTAATTTCGTTAAAGAGTCCACGTGAAGATATGCTGTATGAACAATTTATTAATTTTTTGTACTCAATTCGCTTTTCTGATTATTTATTTAATGTGATAAGTTTTATCACTTGTAATCCAACAATATTTACAAATTATTCACTCCTGGGTCAGGTTTTATCTTTTTTTATACACATTTTTCATGAAACTTAGACTGTTAGCTTTCCAAAACAACGAAGTTTATCAACATTGGACAGTAAACAAAAAGTTATTTACATTTTAGTGAATTGCATTGATGTAAACAATCTCCGTAATAGTGCCGACTTTACAAAAGATTACGAGGTAATGTAGGTGTTAAATAACCTTAGCTATATGTGGTTATAATTTTTCCTACGAGTTTAGAATCGCCCTGTGTATCCACGGCATGCGCATTCTAACCTTGTTGAGATCGGTGAGATAGCAGGCCTTCTGTCGGAAAAGAAATAAATAATAAAGGTCCCGCGCCACTGCGATGTGCGACACTTCAATATTACTGCTGGAGTTGAAACTAGCCTAGAATGCAGTATCTTGAATATTTTGAATGGAAGACCTACGGTTTTCAGGCTTTATAAAAAGAACATCGAAGAATATAATTTAACAATACTTGGGTTCTGATAAGCAATTGTTAATATCTAGTCTCTACCATCAACTATAATTAAGACAAAAATGATTTCGTCTAATTTTAGTTATTATCAAACCAACCGGAAAAATTTTAGCTTCACCTTCTGAAATACATGGAGAATCGGCTAACAACTCCTATTTTTGTAATAGGCGCCAAGTTCCATCATCATAATTTCAAATTGACACATTAAACAGTTAGATTGTTTAGGGGCTTGCTTTCTGCTATTTTTCTATTTTAATTCACACCTTTCGTTTTACATTTTTTCAAAATTCGTGTTTAAATTTAATTTCTTACTTCTTAAAATGTCCAGCTTACAATAATATATGTGAAAATAGAACGTCCGCAGAACGTATTTCTAATAACCTACAATATTCGTGATATATCATGACCTTTTCATGTATTTCTTGACATATCTGGCAACCATGAAACGTTACTTAATGACAAACGTTACCCCGACTGCATAGAGTCACCCCACAATGAAGGTAGCGGTGTTGTTTTTATTAATTTATGGCCCTCTATCAATTCCGGCTAAAAATAATTGGAGATTTAGAACATGTGAGTAGTATTTTACAAATGTTAATTGTAATAATTACAATTGTTTTAAAGTGAACGAAACCGCCCAACTCAACGACAAATACGGGGGAGATTTGCCCCAAGCTATAATTGACATCATTCTAGGGTTTCCTTTAACCCGTTTAGCATTGACTTTCGATAATAATACTGGTAAGTAGATTCCCTAATTTTTAAATCCACCAATTCTACCTTTGCTTTTGTAGATGTTAACTTAATCAAATCATTAACAAGTAGGTTACTTCGAAACGACCTTTCAGTTCTTTTATTCAATATAACCACTATAGAACAACAAAATAAGGTAAGTCTACCTGTTCCTAATGCGAAGACGTAGTACTAACGCCAATGAATGAGCCCATTACGGCATCAATGTGATTTGTTGTAGTATTTTTCTTTCCTTTCGTGGATGTTTTCAAACTACCTGGAATTAACAACCATATTTTTCTGCAACCACAAACTTTCTGAGCATATTCTCATAGAAGCAAGTTATGAAATTAAACATATTTCCACACTAGATTAATATTTCCAATTACAGCTTTACCATCAAAACCTCATCCGAAGAAACTTTCTTATGATTTTCTACTGGGGTGAAAAACCTGTAAACAGGTACTTCATCCGAAGTCTTTATGAAAGTATCAAGACTGTTGTTATTACCAACCCAAGACCAAATACGTGAGCCAAAGTTGTTCAGCTCTAGAATAAAATATCTTTAATTAATAATTATAGGTACCGTTTATATTATAATCAAGCTACATCTCACAGAAAGCACCACTTAACGATGGTAAATTGGTGGAACTCCGTAGGAGGATTATTTCACCACCCCACCTTACCTTTATCTTCATCCATATTTCAAAATTTCCATGGGAGGTTATTCAATATTCCTGTATTACATGTAGGTGGTAATATTTGCTGATGATTTAAATAATGAATGTAATTCTAGAAACCTCCATGGCATTTTGTACGGTATGAAAACGATAGTATGGAAGTTGTAGGAGGAAGAGATGATAAGTTGTTATCGCTATTGTCAAACAGACTTAATTTTAGGTAAAATATTGAACATCTTGAGTACACGGTAATTTTAACAAAGTTCTTTTTTCAGATATCAATATTTTGACCCTCCAGAACGAAGCCAGGGTTCTTCTATTCTGGCCAATGGGTCCTTTGAAGGTGTTTTGGGACTTATTGGCCGTAGGGTATGTATAACCCAATAGCGGCGGTTACTTTTTGAGGCCGCGAATGAACCCTTGTAGTATTACGGAAGAAAAACAAATATTTTAATTATTTCTGACTTTATTTTAAATATTACATCAGGCACTGTTTTGTTTACATGCATCCCTTTCCAGCAGTTCAATAAAATACGATTCTTGCAAATAATGTACATTTTGGCTGTTAAATAACTGCAGCCCGCGAAATAATATTTAATTGTGATTACTATAGTTGAGAATCCGTTTTACAATTATTCATAGCGGGATTTATATTTTAAAAATGAATAGGATTGGTAACAAACTAATATTATAATTCTCGGAAATTCTTCTTGCACAGGAAATAAAAGTTAGAGTTGGTCGTTCTCGAAACTGAAGTGAATGCAAGCTAATAACTAAAGCCTATATAATATCCACGCGATAAGTTTTTTAAAATACTTCTAATAGAATAATTAGCTACATTAATCCGACATTTCAAATATAATATGTCGTTTTCATGTGGGTTATTTTAGGGTGATTCAAGAATAGATCTGAATTCGACAAGAGCATCTGCTTCTTGCATTTATAAACTGCAATAGTTTTTAATAAAACGTCGAAGGTCATATTATATTTTAGAATAGGAAGAATCTCCGATGCGACAGAGCCATGTTGTCGTCAAATGTTTAAAAGTTCATGCGAAGTTTCTAGGTACCAGAATTTTTAGGGGTTTACAAAGACCAAGAGCAAAGAGCAATTACATAAAGCATATTGAGAAAGAAATCGATTCATTAATTTAACGAGCTCCACAAAAATTAAAAGTATAAAACTGTAACGGTGCTGATGTTATTTGAGGTTGCGTCAGTGGTTTACGTGTTTGGATTAAATATGTATGCTAATTTTATGCATTGCTACTCTCATCAGCTAAATCTTATTACATAGAACCCAGTGATTTAAAATTCGAAATTGTGCATATTTTTTTATACGAGCCCAGTTCCGTTTCACGGAAATTTGAATTTCTTTAGAAATGTAAATCTAACTGCTACTTTTTAGGCAGAATATTAATATTCAAACCTTTTTTATTACGTATAGTGAAATGTTTTAAATAATATTAAATTTTTTAACTTACTAACTAAAATAATGAGTTTCCGGGACAATCGAGATGGATATGTAAAAGTACTACAAAACAATTCTTGCTTATTAGAAGTAGCTAGTCAAAAGTTTGAAAATTACTTTCGTCCTTAAAAATATGTAGAGAAAATGTAATTAGGAAAAACAGAAGTGCCAACTACGGCCGATTGAGCTTACTCTGGATTGATGCTGCGGAAAGACGTTTTTCGATATCTAGCTGTCATAGCGACGCTCAAAATTTAGTATTTGAAAGAGATGTCAATATTTTTCGGTTGCTGTCTAAATGTACGAACATAATTTGTTTAGGCTAACAAGACTGAAGCAAAAGCAATACAGATTAATTATTAAAACAGGAAAGTTTAATTTTCAGCCTATGTCATGGTTTAAGGCTCAATGTCTGTAAGAAATATAAGAAAACTGCACTGTATTGATGGCAGACTCCTGCTACATTAATTCCAAAACTAAAGCACGATAATGTGGAAATATGGGATAAATTTACTACACAATACTTCCAGAACCTAGGAAATATTATCCCTCGAAGAGGCCGTTAGTATAAATAAAGGTGATGTTACGCAATGGGTTTCACATTCAAGTTTTCCAATTGTGTATTTTTCGTTCTTTTAATATCTTAGAAGAAGTAAATTATCTTAGTGGGTCTTAGGTTGTGTAAAAAATCCCTAAAATGATTAGTAAAAAATAAAAAATGCTTATATTAAAATATTAATATAAGTGCCAACTGAAGTGGGATCGGACTGATAATATGTTGTTCATTTCGGGTCTTTTTCGAACGTCTGTTATGCTTATAATATTTTTAAGTAATAGGATTTGTAGGATTTATCGCATTAGAACTGTCGACACACTGTCGGCAATCGAAATATACTAATTGAAGAGATCTAACGAATGATATCAACCGTGTTACTTCTAATGTAGCTTTTGGTTGTGGACGAACGTTATATACCTATTTGAGATACTTCTTAATCAATTTCAGTCAAAAATTAATAATAGTGTTTAGTTGAAGAAAAATACAATTACTTTTAAGAATAGTGCTTCTAAAATAAACGTTAGAACTAACAATACTGAAGGAAACTTTAAATTAAAATGCAATGCTTCGAGAAAGAAATATGTAATAACATAAGAATCGGAAATGTTGAAGAAGTATGCGATGTAATTATAAGCAAATGAAGAAAGATTGCCTTATCGGAGCTTTCCGCAAGCGACTAACTGTTTAACGTCTTATTTTCCAAATCTTTAAACCTTTTCAGTTGATATTTTAGACTTAGTAATTTCTTGCTATGCCCTGTGGTGTAAAACTGGATTAGAAACTGAACTAGAAGTTATCTACTCAAAACCAGATCTAGGAAGAATAGTTGGAAAGATGAATATTTTTTCATTTATATGTTAGAAAATATATTCTTTGAGGCTTTCGCCTCGAACTGTCAATATTACAATTTACTTTCGGCTTAGACCGCGCGGTCATTTGGAAACTACACCCAGCATCATCAGGTAAGGACCGACCTGTAGCTTGTCTGCCTTTACAAGCATTTGCTCTAGAAGTTTGAGTAATATTTGTCCGCCTGCCTAAATAGGGCCGTGTGCTTATATTATTAAAACCTTGGGGCGGCCAAGGATTTGATCTTGATGTATTTTGTTTGCCAGGACAATAATACTTAATTGGCTTACGCCTGTTAGTTGTTTGTGAACCCATACAAACTAACGTTTCGCAAAACATTGCAGCTTACAGCTTCAGAGTGAATAGAACACTAAAATCAAATCTGGGAAGCGGAGGTATTTAAACCTCTTTGAGCCAGTCGCGCAGAACGACGGAGTTCTGGTTGTCTGTCACCGTTGAGAAAATAAGGATCCGGTGAGCGTGATCGTGTGATCGATGATGCTTAGGAGTCCTTAGAAGATGTAGTACTGGAGTCCAAGCTTTACCGAGTCTCAAACCATCCTCCCTGTTTATGTTGCTAGGTTATTTCTCAATTTAAATTGCTTGACGTATGATGCGAGAGAAGTAATGCGGTACTGTGGCGAGTAAACAAGCATTGTCAAAGCCCATCTTATGCCCAGTTAAACCAGTATGTTCAGCCACCGCAGATTTTGTGAGGCGTTTGTGTTTGCAATCGCCTTCGTGCTCTCCATATCGTAACTCAATGGAACGACTAATTTGTCCGATGTAGTATGAGCCACAGGAGCAAGGGATATTGTAAATCCCGGCTGATTTTAAATTTGATATATGATCCTTTACGGATCTGAACCCGTTTCCCAAAGTTTCATTAGTCCTAAAAACTGTCTGCATGCTGTACCTTCTAAGAACATGTCCAATCTTATCAGTAGTGCCTTTACTGTAAGGTAGAAAAGCTAAGTCTTCCGGAGGTGCCAGTTCCTCCTTAGCCTTGGGCTGTTTTCTGTGGCCGTATAACCGTTTTGTTGTAACGACATCAAAAGATGAGTTTTCTTTTGTTGTATGTAGGTGTTCTGTTACCCATGACGGTGCCCGTTGAATAAGTGAACAGCGACCGGGCTTTTACAAAATAATTCAAAGTTTGGATTATACAGCATTTTAATTAGCAGTGAGTGGTAGAACGCATTCTCCGGCTTAGCAATAAGGGCTACAGATAAAAGGTTTCAGCCGATTGGAACCAAAAACGTTGAAATTTAATATATTTGCAACCGACATACATATGTCAAGTTGACAAATTGCATACGTACATATAATCATCGTCGTATATTGAGAATTTCTGGTGCATTTCAACGTGAACCTTTGCCCAGTGAATCTGAATAACTCTAAAACAGCAGCGTGTGGTATTTGTACTGTAATAAAAGTCAAAACTAGTGCAATTAACTAATAGTATCTGCTGCGTGTTCATAGTGACAGACGGGTGCTGAGAGCTTTACCCACGACGACGGTCGGTTTAATAAGTGAACAGCGATCGGGCTTTTATTGAATACTACAAAGTGCAGATAGCATTTTACAGCTTTTTAATTAGCTGGTAGCTAAGACCGGCTAAACGTAAAGGTACTGATTAACGGATTCAGGCGATTGGAACAATATAGGTTGATATTTACAAATCTGAAACTGTCATTTGTCTAGTTCTAATAGCATACGAAATATCATCGTTGTTATTTGAGTAATTCAGGTGGATCTTAACCCAGTGCATCCGAATAACTATTGAACAGCAGCGTGCGGTTTATGTGCTGTTACAAAGGTCAAAACTAGTGTAATCACACTTTTACTAACTGATGTGTGATCATAGTGGTGCACTAGAGGTTTGCGTAGCAGGTCGGTTGCAGAAGGAAGCCAATCAAGGATGGAGCGGACATCGCCGAGGGTCCTCAGAGAGTGTGGGAGCTCGCAGGTCGCAGAAAATGAGAGGGTTTTCGAGACGATTGTAGAGGCGTGCAAATGTTCAATGCCAAAACGGAAGGCTTTTAAGAATAGCGTTCCCTGGTGGACACCGAAGCTTACCACGAAGCGGGCTGAAGTTCGGAGGTTTAGGAGACGGTGCCAACATGCGACCGAAGAATCAAGGGATATGTTACAGGGAAAGATTTCGCGAATACAAGATCTTATTAGAGGAAACGCGTGGTGCGAAGTGGAGAAATTTCTGTTCACAATGTGCGGAGAAAGATCCCTGGGGCACTGCGGATAGGGTTATAAGGGGGAAAAGGGATAAATTAAACTTTTCATGCGTCCGTAGTAAAGACGGGGGCTTCACCTGTGGATTATACGAAACCGCGGAGCATTTGCTTAAAACTTTTTTTCCCAACGACAAGGCTGACGGGGAAAGTGAGGTTCAGAGGTCTATTAGAAGGGCAGCTGGGCAAGTAGACTATGGCGACGCCGCGGATGTTCGTGACCGTAATATAGCGCCCACGGAAATACACTCAGTTATCAAACGCATGAACCCCAAGAAGGCTCCGGGTCATGATGGGATTGCATCGGACATGGCGGAACGGGCTTTCGTAATCTTTCCGTGTATTTTTACGAGTATTTTTAATGATTGTTTACGGCTAGGGGTATTTCCGCGTTGCTGGAAAATACAAAATGTTAAATTCATTCCTAAACCGCGTAAACCGGATCCAACGGATTCGACCAGCTTCCGGTCGATTAGTTTACTTCCAATTATAGGGAAAATTCTAGATAGGATTGTGTCTACTAGAATAGAGTTTGTTATAAGACAAAGCGGAGGATTTAATGACAGACAATATGGTTTCAGACCGGGTATAATGACTATTGACGCGATTGAATATGTTACGTCAGTTATTAAAAACGCTAGGGGAAATGGGGAATATTGCGCGGTCATTGCTTTAGACATTTCTGGGGCGTTCGACAATGCCTGGTGGCCCAATATAATTTGGGAATTAATTAGAAGAGACTGCCCGAGCAATCTTTTGGGTTTACTTAAAGATTACTTCTCGGAAAGGGAAGCGCGGGTTCAGCTTCCTGGCGGAACAGTCACGCGGATTATTCAAAAGGGATGCCCCCAGGTATCATGTTCGGGGCCGGTCTACTAGAAGGTTGTTTACGAAAGTCTTTTTAGGGTCTGGCTTCCGCAAGGTTGCGAAATCGTGGGGTTCGCGGACGCTACAGCGCTCATCATTAGAGTAGAGCAGTACAAAACTTTAAAATATAATGGGAATATAGCTTTGGAGGCACTTAATGCATGAGCGAAAGGGGCGAAATTAACTTTTTTGCGGGTAAAACGGAAGCCCTCTTCTACGGGAAGAAACCAGGGCAGCAACGACCAACATTTTTATTTAACGGGAAACGCGTGTATTGTAATATCACATTCAGCATTTGGGGGTCGAGATTGATGATAGATTGTCGTGGAAAGCGCAAATTAAAGCCACTTGCGACAAAGGGAAAGGAATCGCGCACAAAATTGGAGCGGCGGTGCGACTAATCTGGGATTTTCGGGGCAGGGTGTTGAGGCACGTGTACGAGGGGGCGGTTCTACCGGCTATGTTATATGCGGCGGCGGTCTGGGCAGAGGGTTGTAAGGTTAGGGAGACGCGGCAACTGCTGAGCGCTCAGAGGGTGCTGGTTGTAAATTCGGCGCGGCGGCGTACCGTACCGTATCAACGGCCCTAATTTTAAGTAAGATTATGCCAGTTGATTATTTGCTACAGGAAAACCAGAGTAGGAAGCTTTTGTTTACCGGTTGGGGAGGGCACTTGACGGCGGCTCTAGACCTGGGGCGCTTCGATATAGAAGGCATTGCGGACATGGGGAACTTCCACCCAGCCGACCGGGTCGGTATACCCTTTCATGTGGACGGTGAGGATATCAACATCCGGGGGGCTTGCTGCTACACGGACGGTTCGCGGACAGAGGACGGGAAAGCGAGAGCAGCCTTCGTCATTTTTCAATGTGGGATCGAGATTTACAAGGAGAAGACGCGGCTGTCGGACTGGAGTTCCGTCTTTCAGTGCGAAATGTTTGCCATCAGGGACTGCCTGCAGTACATAATGCAACACGGAGATTCATT
Organism: Limonius californicus; assembly: GCA_014611495.1. NCBI lineage: Eukaryota > Metazoa > Arthropoda > Insecta > Coleoptera > Elateridae > Limonius > Limonius californicus. Next base: position 12,761 of record JABXWE010020187.1, on the reverse strand, counting down.
CCAGGGCTGTTCGATCCTGTCGGACATGCGATCGTCATTACAGGCATTGGTGAACATGAGGCAGCCGACGGAACTCCAGGCTGAGGTGTGGAGGCTCACGCGGGGAGCCTCCACCAGACTAGGAACGACCTTTCACTAGGTTAAGGCACAGGCAGGGAACGCCGGAAATAAAAGGACGGACGGGCTCGCGAAAGAAGCTGCTGTCGATGAAGGTGTGACCCTGGGGTACAACCTATTACCCAGGGGATTAGTTAAGTCACGAACAAGAGGGAAGTTAATGGCGCGATGGGAGACCGCTAGTACGGGACGACACCTGTGGCATTTCATCCTCGCACTCGAGATACGATACGGTTTGAATGTCACCCTGGACCGACATACTGTCCAACTAATCACGGGACACGGAAACTTCCGGTCGTACCGGGTACGGATCCGGAAAATCCCGGAAGCTGAGGGCAACTGCGAGTGTGGGGCGCCAAAGGACGCCGCGCACGTATTATTTGACTGTGGTGTGGAGGCGGACAACCGGGCTAGGGCGGAGAGAATTTTGACGGTCGCGGGGTTACGCTGGCCTAGAAACCTAGAGGTGGTTCATGACATCGCGGGGGAAGTGAGCTGGTGGAAAGCGCTTACGGAATTCGCTGGGAGGGTCAATCGATTTCGGCTAGAGCGGGGAGGGATAGTAACGGGATTAGGGAGAACGTGCTGTTCTATTTCATGTTTCTTTTGTATGTTTGTTATTTAAGTTTCTTATGGGTAACGTGCTGTTAGTGAGTGTTCTATTTCATGTTCCTCTTGTATCTTTGTTATTTAAGTTTCTTATATTTAATTCTCATGTTCTATTATTATTATTATTTCTTTTCCGTTTTATATGTTTAGTTTAAGTTTCTTTATATTTAATTTTCATGTTTTATTACTATTATTTCCTTTCATGTCTTATATGTTTAGTTTAAGTTCCTTTCAGGGGTAGTATTGTTTTATAGGGTTTGATTTTAATTTGTGTTAAGTGAGTGTAGTACCGGAAGGTGGAGCACTCGAAGGCCTACGGCCCATGTTATTTGTCAATAAATAGTATGTAGGTGTTCTGCTTGTTAGAGTTTTTAGCACAGTTGCTTTTTGCATCGGGTGATGATGCGAATTTGCATATAAATACCTGTCTGTATGGGTTTTCTTTCTACAGACTGCGCGCCCCAAGCTACCATCTGGTTCCATTTGGTCTAAAGCAAATGCTTGTAAAGGCAGACAAGCTACAGGTCGGTCCTTACCTGATAATCCTGGGTGTAGTTCCCAAATGACCACGCGGTCTAAGCTGAAAGTAAACTGTAATGTTGACAATAGGAAAATATCCTTAGTAAAAACTACAAAACTTTGAAAAACTCAAATAAAAAGACGAACAGGAATGCTGCTTTGCCACAAAAACATTATTAAATCAACCATCACTATGAAATAATAGTAAATTATAATAAATAAATTTGGTGCATGAAATAAACAATTTCGAACAGAACCGCAGAACCGAAAATTATGTTTCTATTTACAAAAATAAGTTTGTGTTATATAATACAATTAAATAAACACAGCTCGTTATCCGAAAACTTTAACTAACGGTTCAAAAAAATACTCCCCTTCTAGCAAAATACTACAAAATGCCACATCTGCAAACCTGTGTTGAAATATTTACTTCCCAGCAACAATTTTTGGACTGGAATTTATTAACAGTTATTTAGGAATGCTTATCTTATAACCTTATCTCATCAGGAGGCACAATTTTTTCTTGGAGATGTGACCTTGACCTTAGAACGCCTTAACGTGGTGGAATTTTCATTCCTAACCCTAGCTGACAGTGTTGCTTTTGTAACACACGCACCAAGCCGTCTTAATGAAGCTTTGGCTTTAGTCAGACCTTTTCATTGGCAGGTGAGAATTTTTCCAACCATTTAATAGTTGAAATAACTTCTTTGAAATATTTGAAGGTATGGCCTGCAGTTTTTGCAACTCTTCTAGCTTCTGGGCCAATTTTATACGCACTAATTGCTGTACCGAATAGTTGGCAACCCCGCTTTCTAATTCGATCCCACAAAAAGCTGTTCTTTGATTGTTGCTGGTTTACCATTACATTGTTCTTTAAGCAGAGTAACTAATCTGCTACTTGTTTTTTCTTAATCGATAAAATTTAGATTTGTAGCTGGAAGGCAACCTAGTTCCAGCCACAAGTCTAGGTTTTTCATTATAATTTTATCTTTGTCGGCGACTTACATCATTGCAGATATGTATTCTGCAAATTTGACTTCTCTACTAGCAAAACCTGGACGCGGTAAAGATAATATTCAATATTGTATTACAAGCTGTATGGATGTTTGCTTATTTTCAGAGAAATCTATCAACAATTTGGTTGACCTTGAAAATGCAATGATGGTTAGAGGTTATCAGTTGTTTGTTGAAAAACATAGTTCGAGTTACGGCCTCTTGGAGGTAGATATTAAATTACAACATTAAATTTACTAATCGTGATATTTTTAGAACGGTACAGGTGTTTATGGAAGATTATGGAAAATGATGAACATGAATCAAGCTACATTCGTCATTGATTCTGTTGAAGATGGCGTTCAACTCGTAAGACACTCTACAAACATAGCTGTAGTAGCAGGAAGAGAGACATTATTTTTTGATATACAACGGTTTGGTACGATGTTTGATATTTTAAATACAAATAGCTTTCATTATATTTTTGAAGGTGCAAAAAATTTCCATTTAAGTGAAAAATTGAACACAGCCTATTCAGCAATTGCCTTTCAAATTGGTTGTCCCTATATAGAAAATTTTAACCAAATGTTAGTTTATTTTGGGTAAAACATACCTATCTTTATAGCAAAGATTGTTGCAGTTTAGCGGCAATTTTTGAAGCCGGAATTTTGACTAAAATGACGGAAAATGAGTACGAAAATTTGGGAAAACAACAGTCTGTAGTTAATTCCGACACAATGATTGCCGTGCTTTCTGCGGGCAAAAAGGAAACTCGAAAAACAGCCAAAGCTATAGAAGATAACGAGAAATTGCAACCGATTAATATAAAAATGTTGCAAGGAGCTTTTTATCTGCTATTTATTGGGCACGCTTTATCGGGTAAGGTTTTGTCGTCGTCAACTGGGGTATAAAAAGCTGAACATTTATTGAAAGATTGAAGAATTTAATTTTGTAGCAATTTCGTTGATTTTCGAAGTAGGATTTGTAAAGCAAAGGCGTAATGTCAGATTTTTTAAGACAAACGTTGTGGTACGGTTACGAAAATTAAAAAGAAGGTTTTGTTTTTGGTTTTCGAGGATTGTTGACGCAATGAGAAGACGGTTACAGAACTTGCTGCATGAAGCTGTTATTGACACCTTAGAGTATATCGAATGACTTTCTTCCTTTCTGCATGCAGGTAAGTACTTTCTACTCAAGGAAGCTATTTTTCTTAAATGCCTTCTATTACAGAGGACCCTCCATTGAAGTTATCTTTAATGTGTACTCTCAAAGGGATTGACAGTTAACGAAGAATAATATTTAATAATAAACGCAGAAAATATAAAATATTCCGTACAGTTACTATAGTTTCACACGAATTAACCATCAATAATATCTTTTCGTGAGATTTGAAGTGACTAAGAGTTCCTATTTTATATTTTCTTTGCATTTTTAAGCAGTTAGTCAGCGGAAAACAGGACTTGTGTTTCGTAAGCGAGAACGACATTGACTCTCATAATTATTACTTTCGTGTTATAATTACACTTTCAATTGTAAGGGAGACACTTTCATTACGGAAAATGTTTTTAATAATGTAGAGGGTAATTATAGCTTACAGTTGTTGTTTTTAAATCCTTGTTTGACTTCCCAAAAATATTATTACTTACACGGTTAGTAGCATACTAAACGTTAGGTGATATTTGTAAAAGGTTTGCCAAATGGTTTTCTTTTTCATTTTATTTCCAACAGTCTAAATCTAATAATAGGAAAAAGTTTAGTAAAGCTATTCTGATTGGGATATTGCGATGGGCAAACGGCGTAAAATTGAAAACTTTATCTTTACTTCTGCCTGTATAAGATACAATAATATCTCTATTTATTATTGTATTTGTATAAGAATACTAAGCTTGCCTACCGATTTTGATTCGCATACAATTTAGGGAAACAGTTATCATAATTGAAGAAATTTGTCACTGTACGCCATAAGCAGTTTTCAATTCAACATTATTTCTATATATCTTTTATAAGCAAAGCTGCATTAAAAACACTGAGCATAAAACCATGAAAAACATGAACAAGTCCCTTTTAAACATCTTTTTTTTATCTTCGCGTAGTAAAATAAATGGTTGAACAATATTGTATCCGTCGCGGTGGATTTATACATTTATATTCATTATTGTAAGAAATTTTCGTCGTTTGTATTAAAAATATTGGTATTACATCTGTAAAGCCATGTTTTGTAGCTGTATAGAATAGTTTATACTAAAGTTTTGTTTTCTAATATTATGTAAGCTCGCGCATTTCAGCTCTGAAATCTATTTCTAAAATATATATAGAGTGTGTTTCACTTCTCACCTTCACGCCACTGTGTCTTCTTTCTTTGTTTTCCGATCGATTTCAAATTTTGGTCAATTATACTATCCTTTAAAGCTATGTTTAGAATGTTTAAATAATTTTACTGCAAACTTCGATCAAATATAAATGCGAAACAGATAGAATTGTATTTCCTGAAGCAGAAGATCTAATATTTTAACAAAGCACATTTTTAACACCTCTTTTAAATGAACGCAATCCAAGAGTCATTAGATAAGCCACAACAAATCATATTCACTTGCTTTAATTAATAATTTCACATAATTCACATCAATAATCAGGTGAGTTTTTCCAATACTACAATTTGGTACAACGTATGATGATAGATGATGATAGAATGGCACAGCTGTTTAACATGTGTCTACAAGACGGTATGATACCAGAAGATTGGAAAAATGGATATGTTTCCAACATTCATAAAAAAGGCAGTAAAAAAGAATGTAAAAATTATAGAGGCATTACAGTGCTAAGTTCAATAGGACGGGTGTATGCTAAAATAATATGTCAAAGAATAAACGCAAACCTCAGTGAAGAAGAAGAGCAAAGCGGATTCCGAGCCGGACGGTCATGCACGGACAATATTTTTACCCTACGACAACTTTTAGAGAAAAGGCTTGCGTGTGGACTGCAGACACATCTGGCATTTATCGACCTACACAAAGCATACGATAGTGTGCCCTTAAAAAAAGTTTGGACCACAATGCACAACGCAAACATAAACATAACCTATATCAAAGCAGTAAAAAACTTGTATACAGATAGTACTAGTCAAGTCAAGGTAGGAACGACACTGTCAGAAAAATTCCCTATAACAAAGGGCCTGAGACAAGGGTGCTGTTTAGCCCCTACCCTATTTAAGATATATTTACAAACTGTTCTAACACAGTGGAAGCGACACTGTAGAAACATGGGCATACAAATTCAGGATGACTACCTTTACTCACTGAACTTTGCAGATGATCAGGTGCTGTTCGCGGAGGACAGCATAGATATGAATCAGAAAGTTAAAAACAGAGTATGCGAGATGGGGCCTGCAGATCAATACAGAAAAAACACAGTACATGGTAGTAGGAGGAGAAGGACATGATCTTGATCTAGGAGATAGTACAATCAAACATGTAAATAAATTTAAATATTTGGGAACGACCTACACATGTACCGGCGGTAGCGGCGAAGAAATCAAAAACAGAATGACGCAGACAAATATAACAATTAGACAATTACATCCGATAATATGGTCAAACAATCTATCCACCAAAACAAAGAAAATGATATATGACGTGATTGTACAGAGTATAGCAACGTATGGGTGTGAAGCATGGGAAATATCAAAAAGAAACATGGAAACCATAAAAGCTACAGAAATGATGTATTGGAGGCGTAGTTGTGGCCTAACGAAACTGGATCGAATCCCAAATACAGAGATAAAGAGAAGGATGGGCGTAGAACGAACAATTATGGACAGTATAGAGGAGAAAAGACTTAAGTGGTATGGACATGTCCAAAGGATGGAAGAGGAGAGATGGCCACAAAAAATTTTTAAATGGAGACCACCTCAAAGAAGAAAACGAGGAAGACCGCGTCGAACCTGGATTGAGGGCGTACGAGAAGCCATGACAGCAAGACATATGGAAGAAGAAGACTGGAGGGATAGAGACAAGTGGAAAAGGGGTTGCGAGAGACGTCCTGTGTGATGTACAATTATTATATATGCCATATATTGTATATATAATGTAAACTCGCAAATATATATATATATATATATAATATTTTTTTAAACGACAGCCTATGTTTTGCATTTTATTGTTTTTATAATATGTATTATTTTATTTATTTTTGAATAGGCTACACAAGAAAAATTCAAGAACAACGACCTTAAAGTTCAAATAGTAAGCATGAATGAAATAATTCTTATTTTACTTATTTTATTGTGATATTTACAATTTTTTTCCCTTGTCAACGTCAAAACAATTTTCTGTTTTATAAAAACTCCACTAACTAGGATTACTCTTAATTTCATTCATGTCTGCTATTTGAACTTTAAGGTCGCTTTTCCTGAATTTTTTTTTATGTAACCTCAAACATTTATACAGATGAAAACAAATTAAAAAAGTCTACGAAAATAAAACAAATTTGAAAATATGTTAGTCGTTTAAAAAAATATCGATGAAGGCATAACTTTTGCCGAAGTTGATGGAATAATCTAAAAATAACTTTTTCATATGCCCCTGTAATTTAAATCACTACACCCCTCTTGGATTTCTTTTCTTTATAACAAACCTTAACGGATTTATCCGATACTTGATTTCCACAGTGTATGTCTAAAGACTGAATTCTCAATTTTCCGACAAATTCTTTATACAAGGTAATTCAAGAAGATCGTCCTGAAAATATATTATTAAACGTGCGTAACGAAGATACAAATCAATTTTTTTTCAGCTTCACATCAAACGATTGCGCTGAGGACAGGAATAAATATTGTGGCTTTATAGTCATGAAGTTGGTAGTGAATAGAATTTTAAGTAGTTGATTGCAAAGAATATATTACATTTATAGGCAGATATGAGCGTTGCAGGAAATTCCGAATCTTTAAGGTCATGTATAGACCTCGGATTTTAAGCGCGTATAATTGTGGAAATAAGCAAAGAAAACTTCGAAATATACCTCAATAATATCCGTAAATAAGTTCAGATAAGCACAAATAAGTTTTTATAAGCACATATAAATAGAACGTTCGATTAGCTATTTTGTTCTAAAAAGTTAAATTCTGGAATTTTATTTATAGAAGAATTTTTAATCATAAATTGATGATTACTAATTGATTATTAAATATCAAGAGATCCAAAAAAAGCTGATCCCCAGCGTGCTGTGGAATGAAAACTCACGTCTTTTGTAGACTAAAGGAATGTTTATAATGTCAATTTCAGGTTAGCTTATGTTAGCTGGAATTAAATAATAATGAAACGTCATTTTTAGGAGCAGAAATCTTTTATTGAGCAACAGTAAAAGAACTGAATAAACCTGAACTAACGTAATGATCTCACAAATGTTTAAGGTAGTAAGTATTTAACTTCTTTACTGAAGTTTATAACCGCCCCTTTTAGCATGGGAGCTTTTAGGTTTAGCTTCCTACGTCTAGTAAAGGGGACGATTACCGTTTTCATCGGGTTTATGCTTAAGCCTTGATCTCGACACCAACTCTGGATGGTATCTAGAGCTTTCTGCATGCGTTGTGACACTACTGAGTCAAATTTTCCACGGACCACTACTACCAGGTCGTCGGCGTACCCCTGTATTTCGAAGCCGTCTTGTGTTAGCATGTTGAGGAGGTCGTAAACTACCACAGACCACAGGAGAGGTGACAGAACCCCACCTTGGGGGCAGCCTCTGGCAGCCGTAACGGTAACAGCTGTCCCTCCCAACTTTGCTGTAATATTTCTACTTTCAAGCATGGCTTTTATCCATTTGATAGTAGAAGGATCGAAGCCCTTCTCCGTGGCAGCTCTTTCTATTGATTCGAAGGAGGTGTTGTCTGCGAAAGCACAGAGAGCTATTTCTTTTGTTGGAGTTTTGGTTTGTTGCCATTTTCTCCGGGCTCTTCATTTTTTAGCAACCATTTCCTTGATCTCCTTGGGGTAATTGTTGCCTATTGTTTTTGTTTTAATTTCCGGAGTGCTGCTCCAAGTAGCTAGTTGTTGTTCGTGGATCTTATTTCTCAGCGGCACATTCAGCCTGACACTGTCGATTAGCTCTTCTTGAAACGCTTTCCAATCTGTGTGTTTGTTAGTCAGTGTTGGATTACATTGCTTCTTGATTATGCTTTTTTGCTTAATGTTAGAACTATTGGAGAGTGGTCGGAGCTCAGATGAAAGTTTTCTTCGATGTATACGACGTTTGCTAACACTTTCCTGGAGATGAAGAAATCAGTCAGGTCTAGTATTTTATTTTGATCTGAGGGCCAGTAGGTGGGTTTTCCCGTGGAGTGGTAATTACAATTCCTTTCCTTTGCGGTTTCATGCAATTCTTTTCCTGTAGTTGTGGTCAGTTTTAAACCCCAAATTAGATTTTTTGTGTCCTTCAACTACAAATCGTTCGCCTAAGCTGTTTAAAAGGCTTAAATGGTCTCTTTTTTTCAGGTTATACCTTGGTGGGCAGTATATTGCCGCAACTGTAATCTTTTGTCCTCCGTTCTGACATTTATAGCAGTAGTTTGTACATTTTCCGTCTCATATTTGGTTTCTTCATAGTGCGTTACGTTTTCTTTAACTATCTCCACACTTCCTCCCCTCGCAGTGTTTTGTCGATGTATAGTGTGGTAAGTTTTATATCCTCTAAAATTAATATAATTTTGTTTTGTAAGATGTCTCTGATATGAGACATATATCTATTTTTTTCATATCCAGGAATACTTGTAGCTCGTTTTGATGTTGCTGAACTTCCTACAATCTGGAATAACGGTTTAATTAAAGTTTTCTGAATGTCATGATGATTTTGTTTGAGGCTAACTAAACCTTATTAATAGAAATTCCTATAGTACATCTCGCCGGCCTCGGTTGTCTAGTGGTTAGCGCATTTGCCTTAAGATCCGAGGGACGTGGGATCGAACCTGGCTGAAGTCGGCGAGATTTTTCTAGCGGGGAAAAATCTGAAAGTGGACCTTCTGTCGAATAAGAAGTAAAGCCGTAGATCCCGCGCCATTGCGATGTGTGACACTTTAAAAATCACGACTGGAGTTGGAATTACCCCAGATACGCAAAATTCTTATTTAGGGTGCCAATAAGCCAATGATGGCTGCAGTGCTTAGAGATGCTTGGAAAACCATGTCCTAGATCTCGCTCTTTCAAATCATCATCATCATCAGCATAGTACATCTCGAATTAAAACATAGATTAAGGATGTTACATTTTCTTGAAAAAGGCTGATTATCTGACAAAAGTGTTTAAACAAATTTTTCTATTAAATAAACTGTATGAAAAAATTAGATTGCACAAATAAAAGTTTCGAAGAGAAAAAACCAGATCCAAACCCTCAGAAAAACTCCTTCCAGAGGGTTTGTGTTTTTCAAATTTGACATAAAACAATGTCTTACTTACCTGTAATTCTGTACCACATTTGGTGCTAATAACTTTACGAATATTCGCTCTGGAGATATTTAAAACAAACATTTTGCTAGTCTAGTCATACCTATTTCGACTTACGTTCATATAGGCTGTCTGGCTTACTGTAATGAGTTCTATACATCCTTAAAATTTTAGAACATTATTTTGAAACACCTTGTATATGTATCTAATCAGGAAGTTTATTTTGATCATTAAGTGTTCTACCTCTATTGATTGCGTTTGTAACTATAGAGCTTTGCTATAATGAATGCTATTGTTTCGTGATGAAGTGTGTATTTTAATTTTCAAAATTTTTGCAAGCCAAGATTAATACTCGTTGAATAAACAGCTCTAGAGGTTCTGTTCTTCGAAATATTTAATTCGAGATCCATATGGCAGAGATATTGCAAGCCGCCTGTTATGCACAATCATACCTAACGCCCCCATGTCGTACACCGTCATGCCTATTACCCCCCTATCGCCCCTTTGGATAATTTCAACGCCCCCCCCCCCCAAGGAGTGATATCTCCACTTTGAGAAGCTCTAGGTTAGATTGATGATCGCAACCTGTTCGTGCTGTAACGTTTTCTGGAAAGTAGCTACTAGTCTTCGAAAAACATAATAAACCGTTTAGCGCGTACTGAATAAAACTGCATGGAAAGACACAACCGCTTTTTACAAAGAAGTTTACCCGATATATGGAAAGATACAAAGATCGGAAGAAAGACGGATAATTTAAGTTAGCAGGAGATTAACAATAAGAACAGCAACAATTGTTGTACATTTATTACGGTAATGTATAAAAATCAAAATAAACTATTTTTTTGTTATCAACAAGCAGTTACATTGTTATTTTTATTACTATATTAAACTGTGCGTAAATTTTTATTTGCCACCGGCTGCAGAACTGCTGCTGCTACCACCAGAGCCGCCGCTGCTAGCGCTGCTGTGCTACTGCTGCTTCTCCTTCTTCTGCCGCTGCTAGAAGGGCTGGCCGCCCTGCTGGCGGAAGCAGAGGCTTCCGCCAGTAGGGCCGCTGTTACTGCTAATGGTGATTTGTCTTTTTATTCTAAAGCCATCACCCTTCAGAGATCAGTGCTGGTGCTGCAGATATAGAGGACTCATCTGTTGAATCTAGAGCAATTTCTAAAGCAAAAGAAGAAGCTTAACAAAGATAAATAAGATGCCGACTAAAAGTGAAAATCTGCGAGAAGTTTTAGATATTTATAGGAACAACAATACAAGGTTTCATAATTTAATATATTCGACAACAAAAACATGTACATATGAAAATTGTTAAAAATATGAAAAGTCGAAAAAGGCAAGTTAATATTATTTAACAATTGAATTAAACTTAATTTTTAAAATTTAGATTCATAGGTATATTAAACGCAATATTTTTTAGTGCTAAAATTCTAGTTTGATGCATAAAAATTGTGTAGACATACTATGTTCTGGTAACACTTGTGCATCGCAGTACACTAACACGAAGCAAACGACAGCGATTGCAATAATAAGTTTCATCTGACTGTAAGAAGAATGTACTAGTACATCATCGATAATTGTTGTAGACTGATGGATTAATATTAAAATTATGCGTAGATTTATAAGACAATAATAAAACGTCACCAAAAATACGTTCTCAATGGGGCATTATGGGTTATCCTTATGTATACCAGCTATATATGGATAACCGTGCCAAATAAATATAAACAGTGAACCTGCTATCACAAAGTTTCGGGTTTTCCAGGTGATAGATTTAACAATTGCGTTTAATCAACTCGACATTGTTAGGTCGCTGGAAACTCCATCTAAGATATCAGGAAGTAATGAAGGTCATACGTGTCAGGCAAGGGGATAATAGACATTGAGTCAATTGTCGTATTATTTTTCCAAAGGAATACCCATTAATATCTATATACATACATAATTCTCAGAATTAACAATATTTTACAGTATTCAAGCATGTACAATCTTGCATCAAAAACTGCGTTAAATAAAGTTTTTCTTAAATGAAATCATATTTTTTTAAATTATATCCACGAATTACTTATTCTTAAATCACGAAATAGTTGCTAAACAAATATGAATATTATTTACTCCTATAAAATAGGCTTTTAGCCACATACAGGATTGCTGAAATATGGATTACAATTTTCATCACTACACCTTTAAAAAATAAAGTTTAAAATAAAAGCTACTCTTTTTCAAATAGCCCCCATAATGCAGTAGGATTTAATAAACAACGGTTTTTTGAAAGGCTATTTTGTGTAACTATAACTAAAATACTATAGCAAACCCGTAAATATATTGCGATGTTATTTAATCTAAATTATGTAATTATCCTATATTATGCTTTGATCATGTTATTTCTTTGGTACGTAATACTTAAATTATATTTAAAAGGATACTGTTATTGATGTACATCCAGATTGTATCTGAAATTGGGAGAGATTAACTTGGTTGTAACGCAAATCATATTATATGAGAGGAAATTATTATTATAATCGATAAATGTAAACCTTATTAATATAAAAGGTCTTGTCCGATTTTCGGAATATCATACGATGTAACTTATGTGATCAAAGTGATGTGTTTGTGGATATTCGTTAATGAATAGTGATGGGGACGTTTATGCTCCATGTAGACGATGAATTTGGGGTGTCCTGGGCAGTATACGAGCCCTGAAACGTAAATTGTTGTAATTTTGTATTTTACCTTTTGTAGATATGTTTTTGTCAAGTTTAATTTGTGAATTAAGATTTCATTATTGTTTTAAATAGTTTATGTGTTACATAAGGGAAGTGTTGAAGTACCTTTGTTTAGATAAATTACGTTGTTAATTTAAAAATAATGAAATTTAGGTAAAGAATATTAATTTTGAGGTTGTAATTTTAATTTTAATAATTATATTGTTGTTAACAGATGTGAATGATGCAAATGTGTAAATGTAAATTTATTAATGATTAAGGAATCTATTTTTCATAATTTTGAGACTCAATTGAATTAATTTGTGTAAATTAGCAATTTTTACACATGGAATTTTTTATTTCAAATATTTGTGGAAATAAT
>JABXWE010020185.1:0-16736 GCA_014611495.1 Limonius californicus | reverse complement strand
TATATATATATATATATATCCTACAGTTCTAGGTATAAACTACAGTAGAAAATAGTATAAATTAATGTTCAACAACATTAGATCACATTAGAATTTAGGAAAATACAGCTAAATATCGAAAAAAAAAAATACTTCTTATGAGTATTTTCTGTATACATTTACAAACACATGACACAGTATTTCTAAATGTGGGTTTATATGATTTAGAAATTTGACCAAACCTACAATAACATAAGAATTAATTAAATGTGATTGATATGGATATAAAGAACTGTAGGAATGTTCCTACAGTTATGGTAGAATATAAAACAATCGAAGTGTAGGGATTTTTAAATTGGCTTATAAAATAGTGTTCGATTAGGACGAGACCCAGTATATTATACTTTCGATACTGTTATACCATACTATACCATATAGCAATAATAAAAGCTATTATGTTGTATTTGCGCTTAGAGCCATTTCCTGCTATATCATTGGTTTATACGAGCCGTGTTCAGATTTAAATAGAAATTTATTTAAAAAAAAAGGATTACAGTATTACAACAATAAAAACTGTATTACTTTTCGATGCACTTTCCCTGCTTAGTAATGCACTTGCGCTACTGATTTGGAAGCTTCTAAATACCTTTCTGCAGAAGTCTTTGGGTTGCACGCGAATCCACTCTCGAACCGCTTCGATAACGTCGTAATTTGACTAATATTTTTCCGGCTAAAATTTATTTCAGTGGGTCGAACAAATAAAAATCCGAGGGAGCATGAACAGAATTGTGAAAAGTCCCACTGGTGTTTGTGTATAGTTTCAATTGTTCTTGCAGCTGTATAAGTGCGAGCATTGTCTCGAAAAAAAAACAAACAGTAAACAGAACTTTGTCTACTCTTCCGTTCGTTCTTGATCGTCTGCTTAATTTTATCGCGGATAAGTCTGGAATAATAGTCTGCATTAATTGTATGAAGTTCTGTAAGGAAATCAACAACAAACGTTTTTTGAGCATCTCAATGTTGCTATCACTTTACCAGTTAAAAACACAGTTTTTGCTTTCCTTGTTTTTGGAGATGTGGTGTGACCCACTGCCATGTTTTGACTTAGGAGTAAAATAATTAAACTCAGGTTTAATCAGTAATCACAATTTAGTACAACAATGCATCTCCTTCTGTCTCACCTGGCTGCATTAAAGAAGAAGCAATTTGCAAACGATTCAACTTGTGTTGTTCGTCGGTCAACAAGCGCGGTATTTACCTGGCACTTACATTACGATATTCAGCTGGCTTACAAATAAATAAACTCAGGTTTAATTACTTGTCACAATTGAGTTCAAAAATACTTCTCCTTCCGTCTCATATCGCAGTAGTAAGGAAGAAGTGATTCGCTAACGATTCAACTTGTGTTCTTCGGTGGCCAACAAACGCGGAATCCTGGCACTTACCGTATGATATTTTAGCTTGGTTTTTATTATCTTTGAACATTTGTGACACTCGTTTGTCTTGCCGAATTAGGGGTTAAGTTTTTTTTTTATTTTCACAATTAACTGAAGTTGCAGATCATCCTACATGAGGCTCATTTTATACACGAGTTATCCCGTCTCTAAAAAATTTGGATCGCTCGAACACCCGACTTTTAGAAAGAAATTAATCACCCTGTAGCACTCGCAGTTTAAGAAGTTGCGAGTAAGAATTTTAGTGTAAATTACGCCTTCATCGTAAGAAATTTGATTATTATGCGCTGTTCTATTAACAGCTTTCCGAAGTCGTAGCTGTAAATGTCATAATACTGTTGTAGCAAAACAATTGCTATGAATACGTTAACAAGAGTCACGGCAACTCTTAATTAATTTTTGGAATTGTGTTTAGATGGAGTTTGAATTTAAATATTATGGTTTAAGTTTATACCCGCCTCGTATAATAATAATAATAATAATACACGTAATCATATTTCCAAAGAAGAGAAAGAAGGTGATATATCGAAATAAAAGATGTAGAATGAAATGTAATAATCATCTACTAGAATTCAATAAATCTAAAGTCACAAGTTCATGTTGCAAGTTTTTTTCTTATTCTTCTGATTTTATAACCTTTATCGGAGTCTTTACGCATTCAATAAGCTGTGTTAGTGATGTATTTAACTATTGTGTGTGGTGGTAGCTCAGTTCGTAGAGCGCTCGCTTTTTTGAGTAAAATGTCGATTCTGGCTTGGGTTCAAAACCTAAGCACTACTATGCAGATTTATAAAAATTTTGTACTGCAACCCACCACACACAATTTCTCAATCCGACTTGCAATCGTGAGATGTTACTGTCAAACACCTATTCTGGAATTTCTGTCGTTCGGATTCGACGTTAAACTGTAGATCCTCAGTGTTTCTATCTTAGCACCGAGGAGAAACACGTGGCAGAGAAGAGGCCGATGCCCAGCAGTGGGACGAAAGGCTGTCAATGATGAAATGATGATGATTTAACTATTTTGGTGTTAAAAATCATTAAGTGTATTTTTTCTATTAAAAAATAAAATAAAATATTGTTTGAGAACTGCTGATGATACATAGAAAATGCATTTAAGCTGTAGAAGGTTATTACCTAGTTGCAAAGTAAATCCAAAGTGGCAAACACGTAAAAACTTGTCTGGCTTGTGATAATAACAACAGACTGAATAGAAATTACTGACCTGCCTAGTAGTATTGGTTTGTGGCAGGTCATAAGAAATTTTTTTGCACTTCTGTCTAACTCTCCTTTGCATAACATGTCTTTGAACTCAAATTTTTGTTATTATTTTGCGGTACTCAAACAATTTTGGGTCAAATTTTCAATTATTATTTTCTCATATCTTAAGAGTCCCATTGCCTAAGAAATGTTTTTTCTAGTTTTGATGTATTGCAATCTATCATCGGATTTAATATTTGTACCTATTTCTGATACACCCTGTATAATATAATATAAAATATGTCTGCATCTCTTATCAATTACGAATGCGTGTCATATCAAATCACTTATGATTGATTCTTCATCATCAACAGCCTTTCGCGTCCCTCTACTGGGCAACGGCTTCTTCTCTATCAGGTGTTTCTCCTAAGCGCTAAGATAGATACACGGGGGACCTACAGTTTAACGTCGAATCCGAACGAGTAAAATTGCAGAGAAGTTTTTCACGTTACGATCCATCAGTTTCAAACGGAAATGGGAAATCGTGTGATAGGTTGTAGCACAAGATTCGTACATGCTACTTGGTAATGCTAGAGAGTAGATTCCAAGCCATAATCGCCGTTTTGGTCAGTAAGCGAGCACTTTACCAAATTGAGATACTAACAAGTACTTAGCAATTTTCAAAGTAAAATGTAATTGTTAGAAGGCTTTCTATTTATATCATAATAAATTCATCAATTTCTATATCTTTATTTTTATTTAAGTCCGCCTTATGGGGGAGGCCCATGCCCAACAATGGGATACTGCGGGCTAATAAAAAAAAATCGCAACTAATGTAGATTATACAGACTTATTATTGCGTTTATTAAATAGTGCAAACATTGTGTTAAGCATTTTTAACATACTGCGATCAGTTATTGTGAGACATTCTTTATACATAGTAAATGTTATTATTTTTAGATAAGAAGAAGAAACCTTAACATAGGAATATTTAGATATACTAAATCAGGCTGTAAGTAACTATTAATTAAACATTTACGAAGAAATATCTAGGGTTGTCAAAATATTTAAAAATGAACCTTTATAGATGTGCGAGCCTTCAAGAATTATAGAGGAGGATCACAACCGCTCCACTTTCTAATTTATGAAGTAAAAAATAAAAGTTTGCGACAACTGAAATCTACTTTCACAACCGTAATTATGCTAGAGATTGCGTAAACAAATTCTGTTTATTTTCTACTGCTGATGTTTTTTATTTATTATTATTATATGAAGTGTTATATTGGCGTCGTCAACAGCTTTTCAAGTCTTACTAATGGTACTTCTTTGCCACGTGTTCCTTATTAGCGCTTGGACCTACAATTTTAGGCATTAAGATTCCACGGTTGCCAACTGGATGGGAGAATTGTGTATAGTGGGTTGCAGCATAAGGTTTTATACGCCGTAGTTTTGCGGAACAGAACCTAAGACACATTCGACCGTTTGCCTAGAAAGCGAGTGCTCTGCAAGCAGGGGCCTTAGCACTTAGCACTATATTTTATAGATTTATATTATTTAATGAACATGAAGCAATGTTACATTAATTAGAGGTGTTGATCAATTATAAATAACCTAATTTTTATTTTGCAATTTTAAAGTGCAACCTGTATCCTTTACTCTAATATTGTGTAGATCCATCTATACAAAATATACGTAACGCGTGCATCTTTAAGATTTATACATGCGCCAGCAAAAATATATCTCCGCAGGATGTTAAAATTGGGTCGCCTTTGCCTACGTCAGACCGAGCCCAGTAGGCTGCTTTGTATATAAAGCACGTGCCAAATGATTATATCCACGCAAAATTGCCGTCCTTCAAATATCGATTGCGTCTGCTTAAGCTACCCTTGATTCGTGGACGAGTCCTTCATGGGACGACGTGAAAAGCTCAATGTAAGCAAAAAAGAAAATGTTGTGCTCTGCCCGTAGAGCATGCAATGTTTGGGGGTGTCTTTTAGCACATTTAAAGCATTACCCCGTCCGGCTTCTGAAGATCGCGATCTCGACAAATATTTGGGGCACGAGATAACTTTGTCGTTTGTCGTCGCGGATGACACTGACGTACAAACGCACAAAGCAAATAGCCGAGATTAATTTTGAGAGGAAAACCGTGTTTCGTGAAAATGCCCGGATGACAACATGCCGGTTTCTTAACTTTCGCGTGTTAGGTCTTGGGCGATTTTTTGTATTATGTTAAAAAGTTATAGGTCGGAGCCTTATTTAAGGATGCTGTGTGGATGTTCGTTATGTTAAACAATTATTTTCATTTAATTAAATTTACTATTAAATGACCACTTAATTAGATTGGGAAACTATGTCTTAAAGCTGTAATTCTCTTAATCAAGTTTAACCCACGCTACGTATGGTAGTTCCTTTAAAAACATGAGCAAAATAGTATAGTTTGACTTTTTCATAGTTCCATAGTATGGTAGTTCCTTTAAAAACATGAGCAAAATAGTATATTTGGACTTTTTTATAGTTCAGATAGTAACTGCATCTTTACGAAAGTATATAGGGTGTATCAGAAATAGGTACAAATATTAACCAGTACTAGATTGGGAATGTAATGGTAGGTACTATTCATTAAGTCTTTGAAATCAAATTTTTGTTATTATCCTGCGGTACTCAAACAATTTTGGGTTAAATTTTCGATTATTATTTTCTCATATCTTAAGGGTCGCATTGCCAAAGAAATGTTTTTCTGGTTTGTATATATTGTAATCTACCATCGGATTTAATATTTGTATCTATTTCTGATACACCCTGTATAGTGTTCCCAAACTTAAGTCTTGCCGTTATAATTTCGGAACCGGTGGGGGATATACCTTGATTTAGATGAGAAAGATCTTGCATAATTATGACGATAATTTAACTATCTGATTTCTGAAGTAACATACAGTGTACTTGTTAATCAACACACTCTGGAGCGATTTTCATTACCAACTAAGTAATTACATCTTAATTAATAAATAATTTATTTTATAACTACGAACAGTATAAATTAAGATCAGTTAATGGTATATTTTGTGTAACTTATAATAAAAACTGATGTAACCAAAGCAGCACAAAGTAATTAGATAAACGTTTCGAAGGTAACAAGAATAGTAGTTTGTGGTCAGCAAGCATTTATTACAAGTACCTAATTTACAGCTTCCTAGATCTAATCTAATTTTTTGCTGACGGTAGTCACTCTAGCACATACCCTGATTATAACTTTTCCAAAATATTATCTCCGTAAATTGTAATTGACGTGGCCTTTGAACTTCGCCATTGAAATAGAAAAAACAACATTTACGCTATATTTAAACGAAGAGAAACAACAAGAAAGAAAGTACCGAAACGGAGGTGTACAAATAAACCGCGCAGCATTGTATACTTCATTCTTCGTTGATGACAATGAACTCAAGTTATATGATCAGGAAGCTTACTGAAGAGTATGGAAACAGGAATCTAGTGTCTAAAAGAGGCCTCGGTGGAGCAGTGCGAATACGCAATGCCACTCGGGGTCACAGTGAACTGCGGTCGCCCCTGCCGGGTTTCGATCACGCGGCCGATTAGTTAAGTTTAGGGTGCAAATTGCGTGAATGGTTAGTATGTAAGGGATGCCCGCACCCCCCTGAAGTAATGTGATAGCGGTTCCGGGGGGTGGGGTAGTATGAATGAATGGAAAAAAGTGACTAATATCAAGATAAACAAATATTTTGCTGTAGGTGAAAAAGGATAGAATCTAACTAGCGAATCAGAAACAATTTAAGAGCAATCGAAAAAACTTAGAACAGGTCGTGAAAGTCAAAACATGTGACGTATTTCGATGATAATGTAATGTGTTTCGTGTGGCTGACCTTAACCTAACCCTATTTATTTTTTCAGAAGTAGTGTAAAGTTAACCGCACGAGACACACTACATAACGATGGATTTTAGCATATATTCTGACATCCACGGCCTGCTCTAATTTATTTTTTTTGTTTGTCCTTTACAATAATTTGAACAATTCAAATACCTCGGCGATATCTTTACAGAATCTTTAATGCAAATATAAATAATCATATTCATCAAGGGTGAAAATCGATAATAAATGTTAGACTCCGTCTTCTAGAGTGATAAAATAATAAGAAAATATCTATAAGTCAATTGTAGAAAGCATCTTCACTTAAGGTTCTGAAGTGTGGAAATTACAAGGACAAGAATAAAGTGAAACCTTTGGAAATCGGTTTCAGCAGCCGCAGTTGTAGTGCCTCCAAACGTAATCATATACGAAATGGTTATATTCGCTGATTGGTAGAGGTATAAGCATCAATTATTGGCAGTATACAAGCTAAATCCTTAAGGTGGTATGGCAACATGTAGCAGATTTACACCCATGGATGTTGCCGATGGAAGTGTGGAATTGCATTCTAAATATTGGAAGAAAGCGATGAATACGGACAGATCCTACGCACGAGCAGTCCAACAGTTACCGATAATATGAGGTTGATTGGTCAGTTAAACAAGCTTGAAAGGTAGGAGGATGCGTGACACGGACACGGTCGTCAAACACTCATGAATATATAATATACGATGTAATGGCAACGTAAATAGTAAACTTGGCAATTCCTGCTATGCAGGAGCTGAATTCCCCTACTTTACTTGTACATTTTACAATAAGATACCAAATGATTATCAAGTTTTATATTGAAGTACCATTGGACATTTAACTAAATTCTGGTAATTGTTAAACATATTATAAGTTCTTATTTAATTCAATGGTTGAATTTGTTATAAACAGAAGATTTTCAGTTTATATTACATTAAATGAACTTCTAAGTACACTATTGTGTATTGGGAACTGCTTATTTTGTTACCTATCATCATATCAGCATTTATTTTACACCCGGGTTAATTAAACAATCGGAAAGTTGAAACGAATGAAGGAGTGGACATTAAAAAGTTTTTGCGAAACAATAAAAATACAAGAATTTAATAATTCTTAAAAGGATATTCGTTTCAAAACTTCCTGAAACACTTTCTAGGAAACTAGTTGAAATAATCTATTATTATTATTAAAATATTAGTGCTCACAATTGTCTTCCTTACCGGGCACTAATTTATTTTTATTAGGTTGCGCATTTGTTTGTTTGTTGTACTATTTGTTTGCTAACACTGCACTGACTTAAGACATTTTCAGGTTTACTGATATTTGTTTGGTGTTATTTAACATTGTGCATGCTGCTACAATTTCTAACCTCAGCGCAGCTTATGCCAGTGTTTCTTAACCATAGACCGCTACAGATTCGCCACATATTTTTGTGGGTTCGTGGAAAATAAGGGAATATTAAGAAAATTGGATACAGAGATATATATGAAAAAAATTAGTAGTCGGGCTATTACCTCCGCATTTTTCACAATGTTATGTGAGAGTATGGGTTATGATAATTACCATCGTCTATTCCAATTTGATGTAAGATGGTTGTCAAGTGGCAAGGATTTCTCCCATTTTTTCGAACTTGGAGAAAATAATGCAATTTCTTCGTTAACAAATTTTTAAAAAACATTTAATGGCTATGTGTGTATAATTGGTGCATATAATTATTTTCTCTTCTTAACGAACTCAATTCAACATCGCAAGGAAGTACAGTAGAACCTCAATTATCCAGGTGCGGTTTATCCTATTATCACGTATTACCTCAGTGCAACGATTATCCGTGCACGTAACTTTATCATTTATTATTGCTTATTAGTAGTTTAGTTGAGATAATATATTTTTTAATTACATCATACATTGACTGTTACTCATTCACACAAGGTGCCTCTGTCTGTACGTATCTAAAAATTGCTAATCTAAACAATAACTTTGCAGAACTGCAGAATCGGGCGTTATCAGAAATGATTATAAAAAGATCTGGTCGAAATCAGCTTTTGTTGTGCAGTAGAGGGGATAAACATAATTTTGATATTATCTGTTTTTAATTATCCATATTATTAAGTTCCCATTGTACACAGAAAATCGGGGTTCTCCTGTATACAAATATTTATATCCCTTGAAAGGAAATAGAAGCATTCAAAAATTAACTTTTGTTGTGGGGACAATGCTCGTTTCAAAAAGCCTCTACCATGTTTTCTAATCTTAACAATTTTTTAACTCCAGTTTACTTCAATCAGAAAGACACCAACTCTGTGACGGGACATCTCAGAGCATTGCATGAAAATGTTGATCAGTATTATTCTTAAAGTGATGACCGCGGCAATTGAAGTGGTAAGTTTCACCAAAATTGCAATACAGAAAAGTATTTATTGAGCTTTCATTCGATATTACGCTACACCCAAATTTGAAATCAATGGTGCAATTCTGGATTGCTATGAAGAATGAATTTCCGCAGCTCAACAAGAAAGCTTTGAAATTGTTACTACACTTCTCCACCACTTGCAGTAGGTATGCGAAATGTTTTATTGTACTTTCCTGCCCTGTCCCCAAATATTCTTCATCTTTTTCCTGTATGCACTCTAAGAAGAAGAAGAAGAAACCCGTATGTGTATTAAAAGCTGGAGAACTCCTGGTTTAAATGGCACTTCACATAGCCCTATTTAAAGCTGCTCAGTAACTAAGATGAAGTATTTAAATTATCTATGCACGTATTTGAATTTAATGAATTTATCCAAACTAATGATAAGCTGGTGTTCAGCTTATATCAAGTACTGAAAAATGAATAAGGATATTGCAGTGCAAGACACTTAAAGGCAACACCAATTGCATTTATAATAAAAATCTACCAAAAGAACCTTATGTAACGTCTTTTTAGTGATGAACATGAAAATTACAATAAAGGTACGTTTAAAGAAGAAATTTAACAATATTATAATGAAAATCGTTATTGTCACCTTGCACTTAACTTAAATTTATTAAATTCTAACACTGCGTGGCACCTCCTCTGGCAGCAATAACTGCTCTGCACCTTCCTGGCATACTCTCAATGCAAATATCAATATGTTCCTGTCGAATTTGATGCCACAGTACAGGCAATACATCCCTCACCTGTTGCACAGTAGTAGGTCTTGGATTATGATGTTCCAGCTGTCTCTGTAAAAGGTGCCATGCATGCTAGATGTGGTTGAGGTCTGGAGATAGCGGAAGAAGAGCGAGATGGTGTATTTCCTCATCTCGAAGCATCTCTAAAATCCTAGCACGATGCGGCCTTGCGTTGCGGTCAAGAAAAACAACATATTCCCAACAGTCCAACAACTTTGCAACGGTTCAGAACATGCTCCATAATGATCTCTTGGCATAACGTTGGCCCGTGAATGTACCATTAAAGGTATGGAGGTCAGTATGCCACCCTAAAGAAATTCCAGCCCATACCATAAAACAACTACCACCAAAGGCAACTACTGGTTGGGTATACTGAGATAAGGTACGATGTCCGGCACTACGATATATTCTTTGACGCCGAATATCATTGAGAAAATATCTGGACTTGTCCGAAAACACTATATCATCCCACGGTGTCACTTTTTGAAGCCTACGTCTTGGCCATTCTACCCGGTGTCTTCGCTGAGCCACAGTTCTTGAAGGACATATCAGGGGGCTGTATGAGGTAAGTCCTATCTTAAACAATCGATTTCTTGTGGCATTCTAGTGCACTAGCTGTAGATGTCGAGCAGTTGAGAAAGGGGGCATTCTTGCACTAATTACCAGAAGTTGATCCTCACTAGGTGTTGTAATGCGAAAAGATCCACTTCCAGGCCTTCTTGCAGTCGTACGTGTTTCCATACGGCGGGAAAGGGCACGTGAAATTACGCTCTGCGTGCTTCCTAACATATCAGCAATGTCGACCAGGCGGTCTCCTCTTTGGTGCATAGCAACGGCTAAATTTCATTGTTCTATTGTTAAACGGGTTCTCTGCATCTTTGTTTATTATTAAGAACACACATTTAACACGCGAATAAAAAAAACAATGAACAAAAAAGATCTTAAGAAGACGGGAAAGATTATTCAATCAAACACACAAACTCGACTTGACACCAATACAGTTACACAATTGCAACTGGATTCAATAGTTTTTTGTTTTTTAACATCAAACATTGTTGCTTGCTTTTAGTATTATCAATAATAGACGACCATTAGCTGTCAAATACAGACATATACGCTTTATATTACAATAGCTCTATTCATTTTTGAGTAGTTTAGAATGTGCATATGTATGTCAGTGAATTTGTATTTTAAGTAAATATATACATAAATTATAATATAAAGAGATGGAAGTTCTATTCCTTATAACAAATTAAACAAATGGAATGTAGAATAATTTATTTAGGGCACTTCTATTTTTGTTTGAAATTCATAGTTAGTTAATTAAATATTTCCTTTTTGCGTTTATCTTTCGTTCGTGATCAAATATTGGAATAGATTGATTAACTTACAGTAGAAGTTGCTCTGAACATGAATGTTTGTAAAAGCTATTAATCTACAATATGTGCGCAAATAATAGTTTGAATAACAGTACTCTTAATTGCCAAACCAACGGAGCTTTAAAGTAATCTAACTTTGTTTCTTCAAGTTACTTATAGAACTGTTATTCTATTTGAAATTGAAACGGTCTTCATTCTTCAGAAAAATTTCAACATATTTTAAACATTGGTTTCTGAAAGTGTGATTTTTATTACATATTGGCGTTATATCAGCCTAATAAACGTGAAATATTCACATCTAGAATTTAAATATAAGCATATTTCACATCACATTTAATATGAACATTTTCGCTAATTTGCAACTGAAGAAATATTTTTAACATTTAGCATTAAGTAGGTACGCATATTAAATTATTAATTTTGAAGATGATCTTTTAGCTATTATTTAACAAATGCAAAGGCAATTGTAATTATTAATAATTAATTGTAGTAATTACATCAGTAAGTTAGTAAGTAACTCCTAATTATAGAAACCACCTGTATAGACTTTTAACAATTGTAACAAATATTAAAGGAAAAAGTAGTTGCAGTGCTTTGGGAATTTTTGAATAATATTGTTACAAGTCTCTTGACTTAGAAACTAATATAAATAACAATAAAAAATGCTACAAACGCCAGTGGGCTCCGATACGGAAGATCGGAAGTTAAAATTGCAGTTGCTTTAAATAATTGAGTACCTGCGTTCGAATGAACAAAGGGGAACGCTGGGGTTTGTTTAATGCGTGATGCCCACCACATCAGCACGTGTTATGAGTTTGGCACGGGATAACTGGGCGCATGATTAAGCATACGGGAGCTCTGACCTTCCACCTTGCAGGCCAAACTCTTTTTGTGGGGTATAGAGCCTCACCATTATTATAAAATAATGCTTGGTAATGCCATATAGTTCATATATAGTTGTGTATTACCAATAATTGTTAATTTGGATTTTAGTGTTATTTCTGACTTTTATACGTAATGTATTTGAACAAATAAATATTATTTTTATCATGTAATTTACTTATGGCTAGAAGAAAGTGGGTAGACTTCACGTAAAATGTACAGGACTATTCACACAAGAGAATGTGTCGAAATTATGTTTTTTGCAACCTTCTTTACAAGTCATAGTTCACCTTACTTCTGTTTAAACGTGTTTAAGCAGAATAATTTCAGTTATTTGTGTTCAAATGTGCGTACCAATTAAACTGTATAATAACTACGAGGAAGTAGATAGGCCTTTAAATTACGTTCATAATAGACCCATTGGTGAGTTTTTACCGTATTACACAGATCTACTGTCTGGTCGTCGTTATACAATTTATACTCAGTGACATGGAAATCGCAACACCAAGAAGGGGTAGGAAGTTTTTGACCAAACTTGGCAGAAACGTTTAACTACTTAAAGGTAGCAATTGATTAAAATTTCATTCATATGGATCAAGTGATAATGGCTTATCTGAAAGTTCCTTCAGTTTTTTCTAACAATTTTATCCGGTGTATGTTTTGCGAGATTTTGTTCAGTTCTTTATTGTTTTCGCTTTTGATCGTTTGTTTTGAGGGTGATCATGCCTAGAGTGCGCCAACGTAGAAATTACCGCCAATTAAGCGAATTCGACAGAGATCGTATTGTTGGTTTGGGAGAAGTTGGTTTGTTCGTTCAGAGAAATTCCAAATCCCCTTAACCGGAACCAATCCACCATCATGCGCTGCTATCAGGCATGGACTAGGGAGGGTTAGGAACGTTGCAGAAGAGGAATCGGAAGGCGAAGAAAAACAAATGATGTGCAGGACCGCCATCTTCGACTTACGGCAACAAGACACCAATTCTCCAGTACCAGATCAATTGCCAATCAATGGTTAGCTAACGAAGGTCGTCCTTCGAACGGTTTACCGCAGAATGTGTTACCACTAACGGCTCAACACCGACAGTAACGTTTGGAGTGGTGTAGGTTGCGACTACACTGGAACCTAGAGTGGCATAGGGTGGTGTCCAGTGATGAGTTCCGATTCTGTTTGGGGATGCATGATGGCCGTATGAGGGTCAGACGAACACGTGGGGAACATCGTAATGTTGAATTTTCTTTTGCGAGGCATGTGCACCAAACTGTGGGGATTATGGTATGGGGTGCTATAACTTATGGGAGTGGGTCCCGTTTGTTGTTCATCCGAGGCAAAATAAACTCCCAGCGATATGTGGATGAGGTGGTACAACCCCATATTCTTCCATTTCTTCAGCAGTTGGAAGACTCATTTTTCCAGCAGGATAATGTCCGTCCCCATATTGCAAGACGTTCTATGGACCGATTTGCAGAGGATAATGTTAATCTCTTGCCATGGCCACCCCGATCTCCCGATCTTTCGCCCATTGAGAATGTTTTGGACATTGTGGGGAGGAGACTGAGGAACTTGTTGCATCCTACGCAGACACTGCAAGCTCTACAGCACTCATTACAGGTTGCTTGGGACACAATACCTCAAGAGGAAATCGACCATCTGCTAGAATCGCTGCCACGAAGAGTGAGGGAGTGTGTAACCAATAGGGGCGGACCAACCCATTATTAATAAAAATTATGAGTATATGTTGTTCTTTTTCTTTAAAATTTTAATCACTTGCTATCTTTTAGTACTTAAACATTTCTGCTAAGTTTGATCAAAAAATTCCTACCCCTTCTTGGTGTTGCGATTTCCATGTCACTGAGTATAATTCATATGCCACTTAATTAGAAAAAACTACCAATATTTTGGGAAACATTTTTCACTTAAATAGAAGTAAGGTCTTTGATTCCTAATATACAAAATTTTCAAATTATCCCTTAAGAGGCTACTGAAGTGACTCAAAATAGTTAACTTGCAGACAACGTACCCAAGATTGAAATTAGATGTAAAAATAATAAGAAAATCATAAGAATTTTTGATAAAAAAATGCCAAACGTAGTCCAAAATACAGTAAAATTTATATATGTTTACGACATATGTTTATTTGCTTTATTGAATTTGTTATACCTTATTACAAACTATCATCCTTTTAGAAAATAATGCACACAACCCCAACCGCAAGATTTATCGAATTTTCTTAGAAATAGAACAATGTCAAGACTATGTTACCAATTTACTTTATCGTGTATTATACGTATTGTCTTTTACTTTGGCTGCAGTTCGCAATTTAGGTCAATGGATCTAAGCACCGTGGTGGACAGGAAATCGAATATAATTATTCGTCGATGTAAAAAATTACATTTAATTATTGGTTGCCTCTTTAAGACGAACTTTTAAACGTGTTAAATGAGTTGCATGAAAATATGCAATTTGTGAATACCCCTGTATAATATAGATATTGTATACGTAATTAGTCAAATTCACTTTATCCTTATTTGTGCTTTCACAAATAAAATTATATGTTTGTTATTTACAGTTTAAATATGAAAACTAATTAGAGTTAAAAATAAAACTTCAAGAAATCGTTAACAAGTTGACTAGATCAACCCATTATAATTAACCAGATAACTGATCTAAACCTTCTTAAAATTACGTGAAAGTAAATTAAGTGAATCTGAACTTGACCTGCCAAAAGCGCTTAACAACTCGCGAAAAACCACCAACATAACAAATCCCAGCATTTAATAATTTGTTTCCAGTACCTTGTTAAAATCGAGCTAAATGTATAATTAATTAAGAACTTACCCAACTTCTACAAAATCACAAATTTAAAGGTTTTATTATGCCTGCAGCAAGACAGAAGTTAACAAACTGATGAAACTGCGATTAAACTTCAATGCTGTTGCTTTTAATAACAAGTAGTTGAAATTACACAAGCAAAATAAGCAACAGTTTCCAAGCACTGATAAGTAAGTTCTTGTAACACAATAATTTGGTTTTCAGATTAATTGGAAAATGTGTAATATTTCCCAAGAATTTTCATTTCAAAAAAAAACTAAAGAGGTGGAACGTATTAAGTTATTCGTGAGAATTAGACGATATAATACGCTTTATAATAGAAATTAAGCAAACCGTATTTTATTAATTATATTAGGAATTTTCTTATGTGTTTTGCCCCTCGAAGATGATGAAGATGTAATATTAAATAGTAATTTTTCCTCTTCGATATTCAATCGAAGGGAACTGGCAGTCATGCACGCTAAGTTAAGATTATAATGCACATTTTAAAAATATAACATTTCCATTATTCGTGCAGCGTACATAATAAATAGGCCGAAATTCGATAAAGAGCAAAACACGTTTACATGACACTTACTTTGAAAGGCAAATTGATAACCTTTGACTTCAAAGAAACTCACTGCCTGAAATATAGAGCGAGAATTTAAAGAAAACGCAAAATAATTGGAAATCTATAGCGCGGAACGCTCATGAATTTCGCTTTTATACGTCAGGCCTTACAACAAAATGCCTGTTCAGAATCACATCGCGAATTTGCGGTTGCAAGAAGATATATTTACCCAAAAATATTGATGGTTCCGAAATACACAAGATCACACACTACAAATGAGCCGAAGACTTTTAATTCGGCTGTAATCGAGGAACAGCGTTGCCGGATTTACTTAACAGTTATTTTCATACGAAGATGTTATTTATGTGAACATTAAGTCGCAGATTTATAAAACAATAAAGTAGTTTAAATGAGAACTAAATAAAAACGATGTATTTATTAATTGATTCTTGTTTGTTCGTTGAAATTCAAATTAATTCATAAATAAACAACATTATTAAATCTTTTAGAAGGTTGTATTAACGTTCTGCTGCTTTAATTACCTCGTTTTTTAAACCACGTTTACTTGTAATACTATTAAAGTAATAATATAGCTGTGGCATTCAAAGAAATCACTCCCTTGGTTTTCCTCGTGATTGCTTCATATTAAAAAACGTTATGTATAATAGCATAGGAACACCAGAATTAGATATGACTAACCAAATCTATGGCCTACGCTCTACGTTTTGGTTGGTAGTGCATTTACAAAATAATATATAATTTATGTGGAGATATAAGACATAAGGTAATGCTTATTGTTCAGGTAGATAATTTTGTAATGCACTTCCTGTATATTTTAGAATTTTTTCTTGATTTCTTTGTTGTTTACAGTATTATGTTGTTGCATTCTACTCATGCTTCTTTCTTCCCTCAGAAAAGAATCTGGTTATCCTTATAAGCTAGTTATTCTGATTCCTCTCTTTACTTCTTATTTTCAAGATACATCTTGTGATTTTTTTATATCTTTGCATATCATTTTTAAAGGCAATTAAATTCTGTTATTGTAGATAGTACAAAATATATTCTGAAGGCTACATTACGCACCAAACGATTTTAACCCTGCAGTACTGGCGCCGGGTCTAACAGACTTGCCGGATTTAATTTCCCCCCCTATAAAATATTTGTTGTAAACTGTGCAACCGCCTTTACAGTACCTTCCTAAATATGAGTTTAGTACACTTTCCTCACCGGAGGGGGGTATTGTTGTTGTTTGTATTATTTTTACGTGCCTGTGAAGTCTCAGAGACCCGACGCCAGTACTCACGTTAGTTTCTTATAGCAAATTCACAATGTTGTAGAAATCAATTTTCGCGTATTGTAAGTACCAAAATCTAAATATTAGTAAATTTGTTTGTAAATTATTTATTGTTATTTAGAT
>JABXWE010020183.1:0-15261 GCA_014611495.1 Limonius californicus | reverse complement strand
AGTACGTTCTGTAAGGAAATCAACAAAGAGCACTCGTTGAGAATCCCAAAAATGTTGCCATCGCTTTACCGATTGACAATAAAGTTTTTGCTTTCTTTGGCTTTGTAGATTTGGTGTAACACCACTGCATGTTTGTAGGTTTTGACTTAGAAGTAAATAATGTACCTAGGTTTCATCAGATGTCGCAATTGAGTCCAACAATTCATTTCCCTCTCTCTCATATCGCTGCTGTAAAGAAGAAGCGATGTCCAAAATATTGAACCTGTGTTCTTCGGCAAACACGCGCACAATCCACCAGGCGCTAGCTTGTTTTTTCCGATGTCTTCAACACTTCCAACATTAATTAGTAAATTTTAAGAAATTTGACGAAGTGTTACCCATCTGTCTTGCTGAATAAGAGTTTAAACTTTGTATGTAGGTTAACGAATAATCGAAATCATATACACGGTTCATTTGCTCCCGTCGCTAAAAGATTTCAACCACTCAAACATCCGACTTTTAGAAATACAAGTATGGTGCTCGCACCTTGTAAGAATTTCAGCCGAATTAGCGGCTCCATTCTTAAGAAATGTGATTATTATGCCCTGTTCCACGGTACAATGCATAGAACTTTTCAACGCCGTAACTGTCAAAAGTCAAAATAATATTATAGTGAAACAATTGCCAAGGATATGATAACAACAGTCATGGCTAACCTCCAATTAATTTAATTTTTGGAATTGTCTTCAGATGGAGATTTAATTTAAACATTCCTATTAAAATTTGAACACTCCCCGTAATAACAATAATGCTACTGTAATTGTACTTAAAAATATTATTATTTTGTGGTATAGTTCTTATGATGGGCAATTTTCAGTTTCGGATTAGCGCATTATTTGCACAGCACAAACTGAACGCATTTCTGTCTTTGTTAGTTGCTTGCAGATTAATATTTCCGACAAAGACGTATGTCGTAGGGACATCTGCGAACGAAACAAGACCAACACTGTACGTGTGACGTATTCTGTCGGCTGACACGTTTAGTAGAAAGAAACAGAGATACTTGCAGAATGTAACGCTGATGCAGCGAAACGTCTCTATTTAAATCTGTTTCCAGTAGTATTTAAAATGATTTAGAGGTTAATTAAAGGTAATTACAGTTACTGGAATGTATTCTTGAAAATGGTAAATGGTAAAACAGGCGTAAACAGTATGAGTAAAATATACAATAATTTAATAACCACTGTTAAATACCACCAAGAGCAACTAAATTAAATATAACACTATGTAATGTCGTTTACATCAGAATCTGAATCATCACTAAAGAGGTCTTCAACGCTATCATCACCATTATTAATAGTGGTGGTACGTACAGTTTCGTTATTAAATTATTGTATATTTTACTCATACTGTTTACGCCTGTTTTACCATTTACCATTTTCAAGAATACTTTCCAGTAACTGTAATTACCTTTAATTGGCTGTATAACAAAAATGCTATTAACTTACCTTCAACCTCGTAATACCAATTTCCACAATTTCGGTAATAAACAACATTGTAAAAAAAACTCTTAGGTAACTTTAGAAAATAAAATATTGCCCTATCAACCTCTAAAACATTTTAAATACTATTGGAAACACATTTAAATAGAGACGTTTCGCTGCATCAGCGCGACATTCTTCAAGTATCTCTGTTTCTTTCTACTAAATGTGTCAGCCTACAGAATACGTCGCACGTGCAGTGTTGGTCTTGTTTCGTTCGCAGATGTCACTACGACATACGTCTTTGTCGGATATATGAATCTGCAAGCAATTAACATAGACAGAAATGCGTTCAGTTTGTGCTATGCAAATAAAGCGCTAATCCGAAACTGAAAATTGCCCATCGTAAGAACTATAATTTATGTTAGGTTAGAAATCACCCACATTCCACCATATACCGGGTGTTTACATTAATACTATCTAGCTAATTATTCCGAAGTTATTTGAGAAAATTCGTGAAAATTATACTATGTGGATAAAAGCCAATGGCGGATCCGATAGTATTATTCGTTTCTTTTGAACGCCTATTGTTTTTTGAGAAATAATATTCAACTTTGGATTTTTGATTTATTGGTGTAGTTTCGGATCTTAAAAATCATCTCAATACTCATGAAATGCTGTACTGAGGCCCTGCATATAAAGAAAGATATACCTTTTTCCGATAAACGCAAAAGATAAGAGTTAATTTTTTAATGGAACTCTATTAATCTCACTTAGTATTTCAAATCTCCGTGATTCTTCGGATATTGTGATATAATACGAGGGCACTCTTTTAAGTTTTTTGCATGGGACAGGTTGACTCGTGGAACGAATGATTGTAATGTTTTACTGCGAAGATTAGGGAAGCGAATAATATGTTTTTGGATCAATACAATGTTCCTCTATTATAATATAATCATTGAGTTTAATCCTATTGAGAAAATCCACGACCGCTTTTGGTGGCTACGTGGCGCTATTGAGATGTGTCATTACTATTTTCGTCAAATTTGACATTTGTTATTGTAAAAACAGTGGCAGCTTAGAAATTGACCGAGTAGTTTGTTTATAGTGAGCGTTCAAAACAAGAAATTTTGTAAAAAAATGGAAATTTCATGTGAAGGTTTTCGTTGGATGATTTTTTACGATTTTAGTAAAGGCCTAACTCAACAACAATGCATAGAATCGCTTCATTCAACTTTTGGTAATGAAGCACCATCAGAAAAGACTGTTTACAATTGGTTTGCAGAATTTCGTCGTGGTCGTGCTTCAGTCAGTGATGAATTTCATGAAGGTCGACCAAAATCGGTTGTTATTCCAAAAAACATCGATGCTGTGCGCAACATGATTGTAGAAGATTGGCGTGTGGCTTACAGTGAGATAGAGGCATCCTTAGGCATATCGAAGATTGCAGTACATTCGATTTTGCTTGAACATTTAGCTGTGAAAAAGATCTGTTCACGATAGATTCCGCATAACTTGACCGCTGCTCAAAAAACAGCTCCTGTTAATTGGTGTAAGGAAATGCTCAAAACATTCGACCGAGGAACAGCAAAATCCGTGTACAACATCGTAACAGGTGACAAAACTTGGATATATTCGTATTAACCGGAAACTAAGCAACAATCCACTGTTTGGGTGTTGCAAGATGAACCGAATCCCACAAAAGTTGTTCGTTCACGAAGCACTTACAAGAAAAGGATCGCTTGTTTCTTCGGTTGTACTGGGCATGTCGCAACCATTCCTTTGGAGGATCGAAGAACAGTTACCCCTGAATGTTATACAACAATTGGTTTGTCAGAAGTCATCGACGAAATCAGGAAAAACAACCGAAAACGTCGTATCATTCTTCATCAAGACAATGCCAGTTCTCACGCAGCACGTCAAACAATTGATAATTTGAAGAAGAAAAACATGGAATTAATGTCTCATTACTCGTATTCACTTGATTTATCGCCTAACAACTTGTTTGTGTTCCCGAATGCCAAACAATAAATGCGTGGATAGCGATTTTTATCACCTCAAGAAGCTGTTGAAGCCTTCAAAAACCATATTTTTCAGATACCAAATTCATAGTGGAAAAAATGTTTCGAGATTTGGTTTGAACGCACGCAAATGCGTATAAATCGTAAAGGCGAATATTTTGAAAAGAAATAAAACAGTTTATTCCAAAATAAATTGTTTTCTTTCCTAGTTTTTGTAAAAACTTAAAAGTTTGCCCTCGTAATAATAAAAAATATTATTGCCAAATCTCGGTTGTTATGAATAATTTTTCTTTTATATGATCTGATAAAGTATTTTATGCGCCAAAACGTAGAATTTGATTTAAATGCTCTTATTCGAGAAACTATCAATTCTTTGACAGCAATAATTGCCCCAAATTTAAGAATCTAATAATAATAATACAAATCAGTATTTTGATAAGGTTATACAGGGTAAGACTGATAAGACGAATCAGCTTGATATTTCGCTTATTTGAAATATTAGGAAAATAATTTTCGGGTTGATTGTAATAGGCAGTGCCTCGCCTCCTACGTATATTCTCTAACAAAAATATTTTTTGACTATTCCGACGAGGCTAGAAACTGCTTCTAATAAATATGTTTAAAATTATATAATGTTAGTGTTGTTCATTTCTTGGAACGTTTAATTCAGTAAAGCGGTATTAACGTAAAATAGAAAATTTTACAAAGAAATATCAAATACCATCAAAACAGGGTTGTTCCGTCACTGTCTCCTTTGAGGCTTTTAAATGCGGCTCTTCGCATTTACAAATTAGCTTGTGTCAACTGTTATCGATTTCAGTCATAAGCACGTTAACTTGTTTAATTAAATCAGTTTTTAAAATAATTAATATCCAATTCGTTAGCTACCACCATTATATGTAATAATGACATAACACAACGAAAGCCAGCTTGTCACGCGGGAAGTCCAGTCGAGATTTAAATTGAATTTTTTGTTAATTTTAGCGTTATTAACAATAATTCCTTTACTAATCTAGTTTGTATTTATCGTTAATACCAAACGTGGCAACGCTTACTACCAGTAGCGTTTAACGAACCCTTGGCAAATAGTAATATAAAATGATTTGTATTATATAAACAATATTAGGTGAAGGACGAATCATTAACAAAAAAAAAACTAAATTTACATATTAAAAAATTTAAACAATAACTTGTATCGCCCTGGAATTGAAAGCTAGAAAACTCAAACTATTATTAAAAAACTATAGCAAGCTAATAAACATTGAAACAGTTATGTTTGACAGAATGATTTATGTTATTTTTGGGAAATTAATTTTTGTATCACGAGATCTAAAAATAGCTGATCCCAGCGGGCTGTGGAATGAAAAGTCACGTCTTTTCTAGACTAAAGGAATGTTTGTAATGTCAATTTCAGGTTAGGTTGTGTTAGCTGGAATTAAATAATAATGAAACGTCATTTTTGGGAACAGAATTCTTTTATTGAGCAACAGTAAAAGAAATGAATAAACCTGAACTAATGTAATGATCACAACAAATGTTGCCTTCTTCCTCCAAACATTTCTGAACCCGTCTTCTCATACCTTCAAACAAAAAACATTTTGTAATAATTGAGGTGAGTTGTTAATTTCTTGACAATTTTTTTCAATTCTAAGTTTCAGTTCGTTTAAATCGTTAACTGGAGTTTGAAAAATGGTGTTTTTCAAATAGGGCCATAGAAAAAAGTCCAAAACAGTAATATCACAAGAGCGAGGGGGCCAGGCTGTTGGAGTATTCCTACTAATGATTCGGTCATCAAAATATTCTCGTAAAAAATTAATTGTATCTGCAGCTGCATGAGCTGTTGCGCCATCCTGCTGCAGAAAACCATCCCGTAGCTCATCATCGTGAAGTTCATTTAAGAAAGGTTGCAATAATTCATTCCTGTACCTTGCTGCAGAAAAATATTGGCCCAACTAATCTACGACGACCATTCCAACCCAGACTCCTATTTTCTGTGGATGAAGGGGAGCTTTAATTGTAACGTGTGGATTCTCGCTACTCCAAATCTGCATATTCTGTGAACTAACATACCCACTAAGGTAAAACCAGGCTTTGTCGGTAAAAAAAGGTTAAATTTAACTGCTCATCATTGAGATTATCCAAAAATCAACGACAAAAGTGAACTCTTTTGGATAATCCTGTTCTAAAAGCTCCTGAACGGAAATAAATTGGTAAGGATGCAGATGCAAAGCTTGTCCCAATATTCTATGGAATGTACCGTAACTTAAATCATCAACTTGCTGGCATAAATGTCCAATTAGTGTTTTTGGAACCTCGTCAATTCGTTGTCTGACAGTTTCAATTAAAGCAGGTACTATCTTCTTTGGCCTACCAGACCCTTCTTGCCTTTCAACACTTCCAGTTTCGCGAAAATTGCTACATTGCTAAATTCTTAACCAAAGCATAACATTTTCGGAATTCCACAAAACAAGGAGGAATCGAGTAGGTCCATTCTCCGTCAACTTGAAAGCCGTTCCGAAAGTAAGATTGAATGTTCTTTGAAATATATTAAAAATCATTTTAACAATCTGTCAGATTCGTATAAAAAAAAAGATAACTAATTTATCTGACATCATAAACATTCCTTTAGTCTAGTAAAGACGTGACTTGCCGTCCTCGGTGGTCTAGTGGTTAGTGCATCTGCCTTTAGATCCGAGGGACACGGGATCGAACCTGGCTGAGGTCGGTGAGATTTTTCTAGCGGGAAAAAATCTGAAAATGCGCCTTCTGCCGGATAAGAAATAAACCCGTAGGTCCCGTGCCACTGCGATGTGTGACACGTTAAAAATCACTACTGGAGTTGGAATTACCCCAGGTAGGCAAAATTCTTAGTTAGGGTGTACAATGGGCCAAATGTGGCCTAAGTGCCTAGAGATGCTTGGAAAACCACGTCATAGATCTCGCTCTTTCAAATCATCATCATCATCAAAGACGTGACTTTTCATTCCAAAGCCCGCTGAGGATCAGATTTTTTTGGATCTCTTGGTATATTATTGTTGGGAAATACACTTAGTACTCATGTCATCTGCCTACCTGACACTCCTAAGCTCATCTCATCCAAAACGGATTGGGATGCCTTTAGAGCATATATCGATGAATATCTTAATATTAATCTCAACCTAAAACATCCCGATGATCTTGACACTGCAACTAACTACATCACTTGTGTAATACAAGAAGCAGCTTGGAAATCTACCCCAATGACAGGTCGAGATGTGATTTCCACAAACAACAAACCTTTACACATCCGCGAACTTATTGCAAAAAAAAGGAGAGCCAGAGGGATATGGCAAAGAAATCGAAACCCTATTGATAGGAACACCTATAACAGACTTACAAGGCAACTAAAGTCGGCGTTGCAAGTAATCAGAAACGCTACGTTTGAAACCTACATTACTGCGTTATCAAAAGAGGACCATTCCATCTGGAAAGCGACAAAAAAATTCAAAAGGCCAGTCGCCCACATCCCTCCATTAAGAAAACAAGACGGTAGTTGGGGGAAAAGTGAACCGGAAAAGGTAACAATCTTTGCGGAGCATCTATCAACAGTCTTTAATCCACCTCAAGCAAATAACAATAATAACGACAAGAAATTGAGAATTTCCTGGATAGTCCCTGCCCAATGACGTTACCTATTGAGTCTTTCCCCCCGACGGAAGTGAAACACGAAATTTCTATTGGCACAAACTATAAAGCTCCTAGGTTTGACTTGATCTCACCTCTAATACTTAAACAACTTCCTAGAAAAGCAATAATATTGCTGCTCCATCTTTAATGGTATGCTAAGGCTGGCATACTACCAAGTAACTTGGAAGTTTGCCCAAATAGTAATGATCCACAAACCTGGTAAACCACCACAAGATGCAGCATCATATCGACCCATTAGCTTGCTTCCAACTATGTCCAAAATTTTCGAAAGACTTCTGATGAAAAGACTAACACAGGCAGTTGATCTAAATAAAATCGTACCATCACACCAGTTTGGCTTCAGAGAGCACCACCCCACTATTCAGCAAAGCCATAGAATAGTGAATGAAATACCTAAAAGTCTCGAGCAGAAGAAATTATGCACAGCCGCTTTCCTTGACATACAACAAGCATTCGACCGTGTGTGGCATACCGGACTATTATACAAATTAAAGCTTACTCTTCCCACACCCTATTATCTCTTACTCAAATCCTACCTGTCCGATCGTTATTTTCAAACAAAATACAATCAGGAAACATCCGCATATTACCCCATGAAGTCAGGAGTACCGCAAGGTAGTGTGCTGGGACCCTTCCTCTACCTACTTTTTACTGCTGATATCCCAACTTCAGTCAGCACGAAAATAGCTGCTTTTGCGGACGATACCGCACTAATTTCCGTAAATGAGAATCCACAAGTGGCCTCAGAGAACCTCCAGCACCATCTCAACCTCCTCAACGACTGGCTCGGCAGGTGGCGAGTAACAGTGAACCAACTTAAATCAGCACATGTTACTTTTACAAATCGCCAAGTTGAATGGCCTGAAGTGACAATTAATGGTATCCGACTTCCCGTAAAAAATGAGATAAAATATCTTGGACTGACATTGGATCGCAAATTAACATGGAAAGCTCACATAATAAACAAGAAAACACAAATCAACCTAAAACTGCGTCAAATGAGTTGGTTAATAGGTCGGAAATCCAAACTAACAACTGACAACAAAATTCTTTTGTACAAATGTATTATTAGACTTATTTGGACATATGGAGTTCAGCTTTGGGGTTGTGCTAAACCTTCAAATACCAAAGTCATCCACAGGCTGCAATCTAAAATACTAAGGATGATATTCGACGCCCCTTGGTACGTCAGTAACAAAACTCTACATGAGGACTCAGGC
This sequence comes from Limonius californicus, assembly GCA_014611495.1. Classification (NCBI taxonomy): domain Eukaryota; kingdom Metazoa; phylum Arthropoda; class Insecta; order Coleoptera; family Elateridae; genus Limonius; species Limonius californicus. The sequence continues at coordinate 6,873 of JABXWE010020183.1, read as the reverse complement.
ATTCCCCTCGTTGAAGACGTAATCTGCAATCTAACCAAGAGTTACTTAAACAACCTCCCTGGACACCCAAACAATGAAGCTGGTACTTTAATCGATCCCCCAGTAGTACAAAGAAGACTAAGCAGAAAATTGCCTACAGATGTGGACCCATAGCAAATTAAACTACCTCTCAAGCTAATTACATAAATAGTAATTAAATTCGGAGTGTAGTCACTGGACTACTTCTCCCTTCATTGTATGTACATTCGTTAAACTAATTTACTTATTGCTATGTAAAGCAGATTGTAAATTTCCGACAATAATAATAAAAAAATTGTTCGGAAATGACATCCGCCTACTAATTTTGAAATGAGTTTAATTTTGATTTTATCTGTTAGTCAACCAACAATAAGATATCGTAACTCTATTTATTTTGAAAAATGTTAAAATAGAAATTACATTCAAATGTTCGAAAAAATACTAGGTCGCGTTAACAAGGTTCCATTTTAAAAATGTCATTTTCCCTAAAAAAGATTTTTCGCCATTTGTCAATTATTCACAGTATTTGAAAAGTAATGTGAGTGATTTTTAAGTTTCTATAACTTACAACTTACATTACATGTAGAAGGAGCAAATTTGACATATAATTATCCAAAAAAATTTGTTGTCAACTGATAATGACAAATGAAGTAGTTTATTGGAAATATGTGGAATCCAAATAACTAAAAATATTCCATTTGAAAAACAAAGCAGGAATAATTTCACAACAACCGCAGACGTTCGACAATCGAATAATGTCCACCCAGTATAATGTTCTTGAATATAACTGTAATAGTTTGGACTACTTAGCTGACTAGTATTCGTACAAACACCTTGTATACTTCTTAAACTGCAACTGCCCCAACAGCTAACATTTTTAGAAATACATTTAAAAATATACTTTTTAATATGTCAGCTTGGGTAATCTTAAAATGGTTTTACAAAATATACACAGTTACAATTGTGCTAAAGTCATTTCAAATGAAACTTACATTACAAAACCAAGTTCGATTTTTATTGGGCACCTGAACACACGAACATGAATACACAAGTTTTATAAACTAATTACTCACAGTAGACTAAAACTACCTATTAACAAGCTTTTAATCTTATGTCCCACTTAAACTTTTTTCTATTATCTGATAAAACACTCACGTTTCTCTCCCGTTTTAGTCACTTTGACTACAAAGACACATCTGAACAAACAACGAGGCAATTCTGCTCTAATGACTTAATTTGCCGATGCTAAGCGAGGGCATATTTTGTGGCACTGCGTTTCTCATTACCAAGTCACGCTATCAACAATATTGAAGCAATAAGGAATAAAAAGTTATTGTTTCGAGTACTTGTTTTAATTACTGAAGTTTACTTATTATAGTTTGATACCACGCAAGGTTTTACTCAGAAAATTGGGTTTTAGACAGTATTTGAATGGTTTAATTGGTGGGTGGGATCTGTAGGGAAAATATTAACGTAATGGCATTGACACGAAAGGGCAAATGGGTTAGATACTGAAATACAGGGTTGTTCATTAGTACGTCAAAGTCCAATATTGGCATTATTAAAATTGTTTGGAAGTTTTTCTTTTCTTTTAAGTGATGTAATTCCAAAATGCATACATTTTAAAAATGTTTTTGAATGTACAGGGTGACTCGCAACGGCGTAGCACCTTCAAGATATAATTTTTTAAATAGTCACCCTGTATATTTTTACATTTTTGAATACATATTTTGCAGTGATGTACTAAAACGACACAGCCACCAAATATTAATTTTATTATACATGGTTTATTTTACAACAGCGCAAATTTAATTTTCCTTAGAGTGTTTTCTGGTATTTTTCTATGAAACATCCTGCTTATTATTATATTTTTGAATTGGCATGTTCATTTTCCACAATTTTTATGAATATTGCCCTATACCTAAAGCCGATATTTTTACTTTTTCACTACAAACCATTATTAAACTTTTTTTTTCTATCTAATCTAGAAGCCATAGTTTTGACATAAAGTGAGTGGGGATTGGAAATGGAAAGTACAATGCTTAACTTTGTCCAAAAACTATTATTTAGTGACGCCCAAAGTCGTAGCCCAAATCGACATAATACTCATCATTATGCAATAGAAAACCCAAGAATTGTAAGTTGATGAATAACGACAATATTTGGGGAAGTTTTGTGGGCGATTTTATGATTGGAGCTCATTTGTTTTAATAAACGTCTGAATGGTGCACAGTGTTTGTATTTCTTGCAAAATAATTTGCCTCAACTCCTGCAAAATGTCCTTTCAAATCTAATGGTTAATATGTGGTTACAGCATGACGGTGATCCAGCACATTTCGCACTTGCGACTCGACAGTTCTCAAATCAAGAATTCGAGAACAGATGATTACGTCGCGGGGGTCCCTTCAATTAAAAAGAGACAAACTGTAATAATAATGTAATATTGGTCTTTCACGTACTAATGAGCAACCCTGTATACATAATTAATTATTAGTTTCTTATCATTTTATTCAAAGTCAGGGTCACACATCCACGTAATTTAAATATTTTTTTTATGTATTATGGGATTTCCCTATTCCAGTTGACATAAACGTCAATAAAGATGTAATTTATATTGTTGATAAGTACTTTCTGTGGGAATTCAAACAGTAAACTTATGAAAGCCCAGGGAAATCAGCAAGGGAATTCCGCTTCTATCTCTTGCGGCTTCGTATCACATCATGCAATACAGGGTCAAGTTCAACAGATTCTGCATTTATCACAAGAATTGAATATTCAATTAATATTAATAATTATTGTATTATACTACTATTATCACTAATTGTTCGTTTACTAGAGCGATACAACTGTTCAAGGTTGTTTAAATAAAGCGAGTAGATACAATAATAAAGGCAGTTTACAAAGCAACAACTTTGGACGACCAACAAGAAAGTCGACTTCACATTTCTTGCTTATCGTGGGTGTATCAATGAAAATATTGATAATAAATTCTCACGTATTCGATAAAAGTCGCCCATGAAGTGTAATAATTTGTTGTACTGAAAATTACAATTGTAGCGGCAACACACGTACGCAGATAACGATGATAAAAGAATTAAAAGTGTTTATTTGGGTTCGGATTTTACGTAAATTTCTCTTCTTGTTGCTTGCTTACGTCGTTATGTTGATAATCGAATTGACATTCATTAATTATAAATGTTGTGCACTGGACTGTACCCAAAAGATATGTTACTTACGCAATTAAATTAAAAAAATATATTTTTAACGATGTAGCGATTGTAGTATGCAAACTTAAAAATTTAAAACGACTTGATTCCCCTTCAGAGCCAGACAGGTCAGAGCCGGCCTTCTGTACAGAGGGACCCAGATATAAATAATTTTTTGGGACCCGAAAACTGTTTTCGAGGTGAATCGTTCTCTGTTCGACTTCGTTTAATATTTTTTAAACATTGTGAATACAGACATAGGGCAGAATTCAATGTTAAATATTCAATGTATAAGAATTTTAGTAATCTCAACCAATGCATAATAAAAAAAATACAGATATGTTTTTGTCATATATAAACTACTCAAAAATGAATAGGGATATTGCAGTGTAAGAAACTTAAAGGCAACACCAATTGCATTTATAATAAAAAACTACCAAAACAACAAAATGTAACGTCTTTTTAATGATGAACATGAAAATTACAACAAAGGTATGTTTAAAGAAGAAATTTAAAAATATTATAATGAAAATCGTTATTGTCTCCTTTCACTTAACTTAAAGTTATTAAATTCTAATACAGCGTGGCACCTCCTTTTGCAGTAGTAACTGTTGCGCATCTTACTGGCATACTCTCAATGCAATTATCAATATGTTCTTGTGGAATTTGATGGTACAGTACCGGCAATACATCCCTCAGCTGTTGTACAGTAGTAGGCCTTGGATTATGATGATCCAGCTGTCTTTGCAAAAGATCCCATGCATGCTCGATGGCGTTGAAGTCTGGAGATAGCAGAGGAAGAGCTTCTTCTTCTTCTTCGAGTGCTTTATCTCTTACGAGACCTAGCAATAGGAAGAGCAAGATGGTTTATTTCCTCATCTCGAAGCATTTCTAAAACAACCCGAGCACGATGTGTCCTTGTGTTGTCGTCAAGAAAAACAAAATATTCCGGTCCAACAGCGTTGCGACGGTTCAGAACATGGCCCATAATGATATCTTGGGCATAACGTTGGCCCGTGAGTGTACTATTAAAGATATGGAGGTCAGTACGCCACCCTAAAGAAATTCCAGCCCATACCATAAGACCACCAGCACCAAAGGCAACGACTGCTTGGGTATACTGAGGTAAGGCATGTCCGGCACTACGATATACTCTTTGACGTTGGTTATCATTGCTGAGACAATAACTGGACTCGTCCGCAAACAGTATATCATCCCACGGTGACGTTTCGTGAAGCCTACGTCTTGACCATTCCACGCGGTGTTTTCGGTGAGTCACAGTTCTTGCAGGACATCTCAAGGGGCGGTATGAAGTAAGTCCTACCTCAAACAATCGATTTCTGACAGTTTGGTCGGAGACTTGATTTCCTGTGGCATTCCGGAACACTTGCTGTAGATATCGAGCAGTTGGAAAGAGGTGCATTACTGCATTAATTACCAGAAGCCGATCATCACGAGGTGTTGTGTCCGAAAAGATCTACTTCCAGGCCTTCTAGCAATCGTAACTGTTTTTCTAAGGTGTGAAAGGGTATGTGGAATTACACTTTGCGTGTTTCCTGATATATCAACAATGTCGACCTGGCGATCTCCTCTTTGGCGCATAGCAACGGCTAAATTTCGCTGTTCTATTGTTAATTGGTTCTTCTGCATTGTTGTTTATTATTAGGAACACAAATGTAACACACGATAAAAAAACAATGAACAAAGAAGATCTTAAGAAGACAAGAAAGATTATTCAATCAAACACACAAACTCGACTTGAGACTAATACGGTTAAACAATTGCAACTGGATTCGATTGTTTTTTGTTTTTTAACATCAAACATTGCCGCTTGCTCTACTTATCAATAATAGACGACCATTAGCCACCAAATACAAACATATATCCTTTATATTACAATATCCCTATTCATTTTTAAGTAGTTTACATATAACAATGTAATATGGTAATTCTACAGGGTGTCCCACGACGTGAGGTCACTACTTCGTGTACGTAATCTTTAGACCAAATATAGTTAAAAATTCTAATAAATTTATGCCCTAAAGTAAACCGTTTTTAAAATACAGTGTTAAATTATTATTTACTAAATTATTACAATTTCAGAAAAGCCAATATTTATTTTTATGTGTCCCATAATGTGAGGTCACTACTTCACCTACGTGTAGGAGAGGTGAAAAGTCGAAACTAAAGAGTGGTCATTTTCTCTAAATCGACTATTAAAGAAGGTATGGCCTGTTTTAGTTAAATACTGAAGCAGCCCAAAGAATACATAATATTAAGTGGTATTTGATACAAACTGTCTACGTGGAATTAATATTATTTACTCGTATGTCAAACAGTAAAGCACCTTAAAGTTGATTTCTTGCTTGCGTTGATTAACAGTGTTGATAATGTTTACCTTTACAACGCGAGAGTACGTCGATATTCATTACATGTACGGTTTTTGCGATGGAAACTCAGTAGCAGCTGCTCGAGAATACGGGTTGAGATTTTCAAATTGGCGACTATATACCAGACCGACAAGTTTTTCAACGAGTGCACAACCACCTACGCGAACACGGAACTTCCCCGAAACCGTCGACTGAGCGTCCAATACAGCAAGTATTAGACAATGAGTACAACATACTGCGAGAAATTGATAATAATCTCAGCAACTCTGTTCGTCCTGTTTCTAAACAAGTTAATGTACAGATTTCGCTCGTCGTATGGAATTTTGCCGCTCGATCGTTCAAAATCGAAACCTACGTAATAGAATTTTATTCACGGATGAGGCAACATTTACAAGGAATGGTTTAATGAACAGGAAGAACGGCCACTCTTGGGATTTGGAGAATCCGCATGAAATCACAGTGTCAAATTATCAACATAAGTTTTCAGTGAATATTTGGTGTGGAATTATTGATAACCTACTTATTGGTCCATTCGTTTTTGAGAACCATTTAACCGCCGCGCCGTCAGATATTAAATTGTTCTAGAAGATCATTTGGGAGGATTGTTAGATGATGGCCTTCTGGCGATCAGACATAGTATGTGGTACCAGCACGATGGTGCCCCTGTGTACTTTGCGTTACGTGTAAGACAATTTTTGAATCAATGGTTGAAGAAAGTGTAATTGGTAGAGGAGAACAGCACCACTCGCCACCATGATCTCCAGACTTAACTTGTTTAGATTATTATTTGTGGGTTCATATGAGAGATATGGTATACAAGCACCATCAGAGACTGTTGAAGATCTTAGGAGACGCATTTTTGAGGCAGCAGAACAAATTCGGAATAACATTGATATGTTACGTAGGACAACCAGATCTCTCTTAAGAAAAGCCAGAATGTATCTCGAGAGCAAAGGTGGCGATTTTGAACAATATTTATAGCGAATTTAAACTAAAATAAAAATAAGTATTAGCTTTTCTGAAATTTTAATTATTTAATGAATAATAATTGTATTTTGAAAACCCTTTACTTTAGGACGTAACTTTATTAGAATTTTTAACTATATTTGGTCTAAAGATTACGTATACGAAGTAGTATAACCTGTATAATATAATATAATAAATATTTTAACCAATTATTTTGGGGATATTTAACATTTTAATTATGTGGCTTTTTTAATTGCCATATCGTTCATACTGCTAGAAAAATTAAAATATTA
>JABXWE010020182.1:0-13408 GCA_014611495.1 Limonius californicus | reverse complement strand
TTTTTTTCCTTGGATTTTTTTCCGGGATTTTTTTTGTGGATTTTTTTCCTTGGGTTTTTTTTCCTACAATCCATCTATGAGAGTGTTTATTCGTTTGCAAGTAAATTGCATATTAACGATTTTGTTTCCGTCATAATTACAAGTAACTCATTTAATTGTAAAAGTGAAGATGCTTTAGTTTTAATAAATAGTTAAATTGTCAAAATTTACAGCCAAGGGCATTATAACCAAATACAGATCTACCTAAGTAACAAAATATTTTTGCCCTAAAAAGGTAACTAGGTATAAGGCAAACTTTATAAAGCGTTTGTGCAACCGGCCGTAATGTTACAAACCATGTGAAAAATTACTATAATTATAGTTTGGATTTTATTTCCCTGGATTTTTTTCCGTTTACCATCATAGATGACACCCGCCTACTTGGTAAAATATAATAAGTGGACGCGACTGCCTCCCTGGACTTTCCCATACTGGAAACTGTTCATATCATCTTTATTCAACAGTAGAGTTATTTTCCTCAAAACGGTTGTTCAAGTGCTATCCTAAAACCTTGCCTCGTAACGAACAGACTTACAAGGTTTGTAAGAATTCCCGCCAAATATCTGCGGTGCCCCTTAATTTCCTTTTAATATGCAACCAGGCATACTTCATTCTCTACTATATACGTCGCGCGGTCTAACTAGTACCGATCGCTGTTGCTACCGAGGTAAAATTTTCTAAGTCCCTGGAAATTATATTTTGTAGGGCATAAAAAATCCATTTTTTTATTTTCGCGGAAAAAGTTTCTTTGACGCAAACAAATAACAACCGTTAGAATAAAAAAAATATTTTTCTAAAAAAGAGGGGGGAGGGGGCCGGTGCGTTTACATATATCCACGAGTGTAATATTTCTTTGCATATTCATATGCTCCATTACGCACTGAGCGATTCAGTGAAAACCCCAGCTTCCTATCTTTTTTCGTTTATTAATTAAAGGAGTTTGAAGTTTCAAACTTCCAAGCTTCGTAGGGGGCGCCACAGGAAAATTACGGAGTTCTTCAAAAAATATATCGATAGCCCCTTGCGAGGTCTATCGACATATGAAATTTAAAAAAATTCCTTGGAGCAGTTTTTGAGAAATAATTTTTTGAAAATTTCCAAAATTTTGAAAATTCGTAATTTAGGCCCCTTATAATTTTTCAAAAAACTTTTTATATCACCTCATTTTACCCTTCATATACTATTCAGAAAATAAAAATCATTTGAATCGATTCATCCGTTTTCGAGTAATTGGGCGTTAAACTCAAAATTTTCAAAAAATCATAGCGCCCTTCATTTTAAAACTAGCGAGTTCGGAAAAAAACTAACAGATTTGTCTTATGACCCTCTATAGTTATCCGCGATAAAAGTTTCAAAATTGTAATCACGAAAAAAGTGATACCAAAAAAACATGCGTAACTTCCGTTTCCGGTTTCGGATTTTTTTGAAAAGCTTATTTTTTCGATGAATTTTCGATACACCCCCGCATTCCAAAGCGCATCAAAATCGGAGCAATACTTTCGGCTGTAGGAGCGTCACATACGTACGTACATACGTACATACGTACGTACGTACGTACATACCCACCCACAGACAGACATTTTTTAAAAACCACTATTTTGGGTTCCTAGAGACCCAAAACGGATATATCCGTTAAAATCTCGATTTCGAAAATTTTCATGATTTCAATACTTACCCTATACCTATAAGGTATGGGAAAGTAAAAAGAGCATCAGACACTTGACGGGCATTAACAGAATCATTTTTAGCATTAAAATCTAATTATCAAAGTATATATTACAGAAGCGCCAACTCAAAATAGTACATCCGATATTGAAAAACCGATGAACAAATTGGAAGCAGATAAATTATTATAATATTTTAATGATTATGAAATAGCCTTATTGACAGTTTTATGGGATAAGTTGCGATTTTGTTTAACTTATACAATTTGTCACAAATTTGTATAAATTTCCTGCATCTAAGCACATTGAAAAATCGTGTTCTGCTTTATTAATTATTAATAATGCCCATTGACATTGTTACTACTTACCAATTAATCGGTGATGTATTAATAAATACGATAGTGATATAGGTAGTCGTACAATGCTATTTTTTCTATTGTTCGAATGTACGAGGGGACCTAAAAAGTATATTGCGCTTGGGGCCCTTCCAAGTACCTAAACCGCCACTGCTTCGTGGATGCTCTAAAAGTTTAGTGTTAGCATTATGGTTTACGTTGATTTTAGCTAATCCTACGGCGTATTAGCAACACTTTAATCTAAACATTAATAAAATACTACACAAGTTAATCCTATAGATTGTATGAAAAATGTATACGTTTTCTAATATTCTTCTTGCATCGCTACGAAACTGAGAGCGACGAGTACCTGAATCACATAATGACTGGCGACGAGACTTAGATTTCGTTTACAAATGTTAATATCAAACAAAAATCAATGCAGTGGAGGCATACGAATTCTCCCAAACTGATAAAGTCAAGCATACGTTCGAGAACAAAAAGCTATTGTTTGGAACAGGAAAGGTTTGTTATAAGATTAATGTCCTGGAACGTGGTATGACAATTAATCTAAACATGTACGGCGAGACCTTAAGAAAGTTGAGAAGGGTGGTTCGGAATAATAGGGGAAAATTGCTGACCTCTAGAGTCCTGTTCTTCCAGATAACGCCCGACCGCAAGCGGTGGTTTGCATTATACAACTCATTGAGCAATTCTATTGGGAAATTTTTAACCTTCCTCCATACAGTCCCGACATAGCGCCGACTGACTATCACCTTTTCCTCCGCTTTAATAATTTTTAAGCGAAGTAATTTCGAATGGTGACTACATAGAGAAATAGTTTAGGAGTATATCTAGGATTTAAGTATACGCTCTTTTTTCAACATTACAATTTTGTTTTACGAGCGATCGGTGTTAATTTATGAATAAGCCATTGCAGTATTTCTAAACATTTCGATATTATTATTGTATTCTATCGCCAGAGATTTGAAATGGTTTGATAGTTGTAAATAATAAGTTAGTTACTCTACAATATATACAGGGTCCGCCAACGATCAGAAGAAATGATCTTATGGCTACATTTTAAACGAACTAAGAAAAAAGTTTGCATCAAAGCTGTAGCGGTTTATAACAGGTATATGTGAAAATTAGTTTTATATATACAGAATATTCCACAAATGTGTGGTTCAACAATTATTTATCTTTTTTTAAATCGAACATCCTATATATTATTACATTTTTTTATTGCCCTCAGTTTTCTAACTATAAAATGTACAAGGTACCCTATCTATAACTTAAGTACTTTTTGAGTTATTTAATTATTTTCCAAAATTGTGTCAAATCCAGAGGTACTTGAAATCGATATTATCTCGATCAAGGAATGCAGTAGGCAATGAAAATTAAGTAAACTTATTTGACATGAGGCTCTAAATCTAATGCGTCGTACGAAATTGATTTATATTATACAGGGTGTTCAAAATCATCTGCCAAATAAAAGCATTTTCAAACATCAAAAACTATGTTTTTTAAATGAAACACCCGGTATATTTTTACTTTATTTGATGCAGAATTTTGATTGTTTGAGATCTCTATTGTTGTAGACGGTACAACGCCCTGTATAACGTGAAATACAAAGAGAAACGATTTTGTTTTGGGTGCATTCGGCATTATATAACAAATCTATTTATGTGCAGTTTACAGTAAATACTAATGAAAATGTTTCTACCACACTGACACAATTTCTAAAATCAAAAAAATACCGAATTTTCTATGGACATAAATTCACTTGGTCATATAGGGATTCCAACTCACGACAATATACAATATATATCACAAGTTTATAAAACGTATCACTAAAGAAAATACTAGAAGCTTACCTTGTTTCACCAAGATATCTATACTTTCACAAACACAAATTAAATGCTACTGATTCCAATAATGAGATCCTACCTCTTTATAAAGCCAAGGATTATCTATATTTCCCGAAATTTATTTACGCTTTTGGAAGCCCTATTAGTTTTCAGAAGATTTTCTTCAACGCAAGACATATTTTCGGAAATTTAGTTCCTTTCCGTTTGTTTCTAATCAAAGCAGACTGTAAACAAGTCCAGGAATGTGCGTACACATTTGAAAAGTTGCCCACAATGATTTCCTCTTACTTCAGAATTGTATCAACAGAAATATTCATATGAATAATAAGTAAAGAGCTTATTTGCATTCTGCAATAAATTGCATTTTTGTTTGGCAAACAAGACAGATACGTACATGTCTTAAGAATTTTTAACAATGTCACTTAATCGTCTAATCGATAGAAATCAGCATTTACTGTTAATTTCATGTTTTACGTAATCTTGTGCGGTACCGAGAGAAAATGTAAACACGTGGGAACCTTGACCTCCCAGTTGCTATTGATAAAGCATTACTCTTAGATGGTCTTCTTAATATTAGAATACAAAAGTTGTCTATAAATAAATATAACTAACGCCGTTTTTGATGTCCCTTTAGTAAAAGCAACTTAAATAAATTATTTCATAATGAGAATTTCTTTCCTTATGTTTGCAGGGCCGTATTTTAGATTGGGCAACGAATATCAACAAGCACCGAATTTTTAAAATGCCAAATTTTTAGACATTTTTAAATAGTTTTAGTTCTATAAATATATGTTTTACAATTGTATTCTAATTATATTTTTATAACCAGTTTCTTACAGTTGTCCTACAGTTTTCAAAGTTATATTGCTAAAATTATGAAACTGTAGTAAACTGAGGAAGTGCAGGTTACAATTCGAAAGCATGTTCCAATTTCGGTATTAAAAATCCTATTTTAGATATTGACCGTGCAATACGCAGTAAAACATAGACATCACTTCTGAATATTTAAAATCAATAGTTAAATAAGCAATCATTTAAAAAAAATTAAAAAAGACCTAAAACGTATTTTACGTATTTAGTGGAGCGTGGGTTTGTTGATCCTTATACAGGGTGATTCGAAAGAATACGAGCCTACCATTGCAAAAACAGGCAATCCGAAATACATTTCACGAGATACTGCGATATCTAAATTTTTATTGAGGGTATTGTGGATCAGAGCTTTCTGTTTGATATACTAGACAGTTTACAAGATAGTGCAGGGGCACCATTTTGTTGGTACCACACATGCTGTCTTGTATCCACTTCTTCCAGAGTGGCAATGTGTCAAGAAGAAAATGCAAATATATTTCCCCCCTTAAAATCACGTGCATTCAACTATATATTATTCAGAGTTAAATAAAGCTTTACATATATGATTCGTAACACCGTCAATAAAAATTTAGTATCGCAGTATTTTGTGAAATGTATTTTCGGTTGCCTATTTTTCCAATGGTAGGTTCATAGTCTCCCCCCTCTCTCTCTCTTGTATACGTTTAAGAACCACTGATACACACATATTTTTCTCATTCTTATCTATTTATGTATAATTAACAAATAGATTCTCTGTGATTTTCTTGATATTTTTATTGTATATGTTATTTTATGTTGTTTCTTCCTAAAATTATTTTTGGGACAATTTCCAAGTTATTTTCTAATTTAGAAAATGCATGATGGTCTAAGCGTAAGATACCTAAATATTCCCTTGCACGTTTGTCAGTGAAAACAATAACTTGCAGACTAAAAATAAAAATCTTTAAAACGTAGCATTTTAAGAGGAAATTGTTTAAATTTGGAAACTGTTAGAAAACATAATACATATTCACCTTAAAAACTAGGCACGGGCAGGGTCGATGTTACGCTATTCAGAATAATTCACTGAATCTTATAGTATAATTAGGGAAAAATGGATATGTTCAATTGCTAAAAAAAGGATCAGCAACAAAACAAATTAGCGGTGCAAGTATATGCAAAACAAATTCACTCCAATAAAATAATTGTTTAAACAATCCCTTAATAACTGAAATAATATCTCAAAAGGTTCTTCTTCGAGCGCTCTTCTCTCATGTGCTTGTATTCCACGTTTTTAACAACCAAAAACATAGAGGACCTACAGCTTAACGTGGGCTCCAAACCAAAATAACAGTAACAACAGTAATTACTTGATGTATACCATGCGAAAACCCCGAAAAATACTTTAATTAAATGGAAAAACCATGATGGATTTATAGTGTAAAAATCATGCGTGACGTCAAAAACACTGAATAAAAATAATGTACAAGGTGGGTTCAATTAAAACCCATCTTTGCTTTATAAAAAATGTATTCAACAATTTAATAAAAACAAATAATTACCGTCATAGTTAAGGCACCGATCCCATTGTTTTACTAACCGACGTATACCCTGCTCATAGAATTTTTGTGGCTGCTGATTGAAGAAGTCTTCCGCAGGTATCTGTACTTCTGCGTCAGACTCAAAATGCCGACCGTTTAACACCTTTTTCAGCGTCCCAAAATATGGAAATCGCAAGGGGATAGATCCGGGCTATAGGGTGGATGCTCTAAAACCCTCCATTTTTTTCGTTGATTTTTCTTTTACCACATTAGCAACATGAGGCCTAGCATTGTCGTGCAGCAAAATGACCCCACGCGTAAGTTTTCCTGAAGGTTTCTGTCTTATTGCTTGATGAAGCTTGTTCAAAGTTTCATTGTACAGATTTGTATTGACATTTACTTCAGGTTCCTTAAACTCTATCAACAGGCGTCCTTCGTGGTCGAAAAAAAAATGTTCACATCACCTTGCCTGCAGAAGGTTGTGCTTTAAACTTCTTCGGTGGTGGTGAACTTGAATGTTTCCACTGCATCGACGATAACTTACTGGATGGCTCGTAGTAATGGCAATAAGTTTCGTGACCAGTAATTATTGACAGAAGAAAGTCAACACCATTTTGCCTATAGTCTGTGAGGTGTTGCAGATATAAGCCCATTTACAAGCATTTTTGTTAATTCGACAAGAGATGAGGAATCCATTGCGAACAAACTTTGCTGTAACCCAGATTACGAACAAGACTATAGACAGATCCTACACTTACACCAACAATTTCTGAAATTTCTCTAATTGAAATTCGATAATTTTCTCTAATAAGGCCTTCCACACATGCCATATTGTTTTCTGTTAATGCAGTACACCGCGCACCTGGTTGCGGCTCAGCCATAGTCCCCTCTTTTCTATTTTTAAATTTTCGGCACCATTCCTTCACAATTGGGTACGCAATACATGCATTTCCATACCCTGCTCGCATTCGCGTATGAATCTGCAATGGCTGTGTACACCCTCAGCGCACAAAAATTGTAGAACCGCACGCTGATCAAACTTGGACGGATTTTCAACAAGAAACACCAATTGAAAATCGAAGTTTTAAAAGCCAGAATCAAATGCAAACGCTAGAACCTTACTAATGTGTTGCTTACAAACATTACTAACAGTAACAAACGTCATTTGAATCATTGGATTTGTTTTCAAAGTTGATCAAATATGGGTTTAGTTGAATAAGCCCCGTATTTATGCACTCACATGTGGACGACACGATCTGTTGACATTTTTCTAAAATTAATCGTAGCAGCAGAAAATCGCCGTCACCACGTATTTTACTAACCCTGTATATTCCATGTCATGATCAAGTTATTTTCTAGAAATTCTTCTAGTTAAGCCTTACATTAAGTTTTTTCGCAATTTTTACTCAAAGTGAATTAATGCCTTGCCAAAGAAAAACTGCATCAATATTAGACCGCCTCACTTGAGCATATCCCCCTTTAATAGCTTAATTCCATCGCCCAGGTCTAAAGCGCCGCTAAGGTGCTCAATCAGATAGTTAAGCAGTTTATGACTTATTGTCCTCGAATAAGCTGATATTTTAGGCGTCATAATACCAATGCAGTTAGAAATCCGAGGTCACGTAACAAGCGTAAAATAGTTTTGGCGTCCCGGAACGTGCATTTCCGTTAAATCAAGAGCTCATTTGTTGGCCACTTTTGCGGAAGAGGTCCGGAAATCTGGAGTTTCTGGAGATCCAAAACATTTATATCTATCTAGGTTAGCCGATCGACTTTTACTTTGCCATGCTAGTATTTAGAACGAAATGCACTGTGATCGTGAAAATGTTGAAGGAAATGCGTGTTTTTGGCCCCAGGGAATACAAGTTCGCTTGTGTGAATGCGTATGCGTGTGCGTGTGTGTTCGCTATACCTATAATTCAAGCACTATTGGGCCAATTTTAATAAATTTTGCAATACCTGATTACAACAACGATAATTACTTTATTCTAACTGTAGCTCAAAGCCATCCAAAACTAGAAATAAAAATTAGATACGTTTTCAGTATATTTTTGAAAAGCTGATTTTCAAAACATCGTTAGGTAATCTAGAGCGATTTATTTATACTAGAATAAATTTATAGCTGTAAAGGTATACTTTCCTTTAAAATTATATCGTTTATTGTCTCACCCAATGGTGCTTGGTAATCCTTGGTTAACATTTAACGAATTTGTAATTGCAGGTAAAATAACAGACCCGGCTTTAGGAATTTCATTCGAAAGTTCACTATTTTCAAATATTCATTTTATTTGGGTATAAATATATATTTACACTTTTTAATTATAATAAAATTACAACATAAGAGTTATAATTACATAAAACGAAAATAGACTATTTTTCTGGCGTATTTATTTTACACTGATTGGAATTGTTTATCCAATTTTTCTATTTAATATCGTGGGAGTCGCGTCAAGTTTCGCATAAGAAACATATATTTCTATTTTCTTGGCGATATGTTTTGATGTTTTGGAGATAAGCGGCGCCATGCCTGTAATCTGTTTGATTACATAATAACTTGACGGTTGTTTACAATTTTATGTTTAAATCCCACACGTTTAATAATTCCTAGCAATGTACTTTCGGAACACTTTATTGCAGGATAATCTTCATTCAATCTTTGATTTAACCATTTCTATCGTAAGCAAACCGTTACCCGGTACATTTGATATAATTTTCGTTTAATTAAATGTTCGCTATCAGTCCACAGTGTCCACATTTTTTAATAAAGTATATAAATAAATATGTACTTTGTACAGAATTTCATTAACAACTCCTTTGCGCCGTTTACTTCTTAAGTTTAATAAATTATGGCATTAAGGCAGGACAATAAGGCAACGATTTAATATAATCTCTGAAAAGTAACGTATTACTCATGGAAGCTAATTAAGAAAGCTAATTTTGATACATAATTTACTAGGTTAAACATAAATAAGAATAGTTCAACTAAACAAAAATCTTAAATAATTAAAAACAAATAATTTAAGCTTCTTGCTCGAGTCACAACCCCTAGGTAACCGCAGCCTCTTGGCAACATTTACCCGAGTACCGCCGGTTTATAATCTAACACCACTGTAAAAAACTGATTATCAATTCATCATAACGTTTAAAGTGGATTAGGCGGATCGATATACTATGTAAAGCTTTTTTTATTCATTGCCGCATTTCCAGAAATTTTTAAACATATCATGAATTCGTTTGCATCAGAACCTATTACTATAAGCTTAAGTTATCAAAAAAGCTATTGAATTGAGATCTTTTATACAGAATATTATGCAATTCTCGAATTAAAACTGTACTATTCTGTTCTATTTGAAATAAATAAGCGCAAGACATTTCCAGCGAAATTGTAAAAACAAGAAATTGGTATCTAGTGTTGAATGCGGTGTGTTTGGGTGCATAAGCAAAGACCTAAGATTCCATTTAGATATCAGTAAATTAGTAAATAAGGAAAATACAGTGAAGGTTGGATATACAGCAGGCGCTCGATAACGTGAACTAATTCAGACCAGAGTGTGTTCACATTATCGAAATGTTTACATTAGCGAGCGTGATTTTTTTAATAAGCAGTTTATTAAATTAATATTTTTTTGCTAATTGTGTCACTACCGCGCCTAGTGCAACCTCGTCTATGATTTTCACTTTGTCACTCAATCTTAAACACTTTCTTTTATTGGATGTGGATGCCATAGTCGTAATACATAAACGCATGAAATATGCCTGGTTTAAGTTTAACAACGACTAAAATGAAATCAGCGCTGCTCCTACAAATAATTTGCTGAGAGTCACGTATGTACATCATAAAAACGAAGTGTTTACGTTATCGAGCTGTACCGGTTGTTTACGTTATCGGGCGTTCCGTTTGATCCTATAGTAAGAATTTTGTGTTTTGTGCTAAAACACACTGGATGAGCAAAACACTAGACAGAAGCGGATGGAAGATTCTTGGAGGCATATATCCAAAGATGGAGTTTATAAATGCTGACAATGATGATGATAAAGAATTTTGTGTTTACATTAGCGAGATGTTTCCATAATCGGGTGTTTACGTTATCAAGCGTCTGCTGTAGTTACAAACTTAATACAAGTATGGATTTTGATAACTACCAGTAAAGCTGCAACTTTTGACACACCCTGTATTAGCCCTAATTTGTAAATTTACTTTAAAAGAATGAAAGCGAAGATGCTGCTTACATAACCACAATATATGAAATCACCGATTAATCACAAACGTTTAATATGAAAGGGGATGAAAATCGGGAAAATGGAATATCTTAAAGACCATCTAAACTAGGTCAATTAGTATGAATTATATTTCAAAAAATTGGAAAAAACATTTCCCGCGAGATCGGTAGGGCAAGAAATGCGTTTAGTGTTAAATGATGTGGTTTTAGATGCATAACGGCTTAAAATGTCGTTTTTGGTATCAGAAAATAACGAAAATACAGTGGAAGTTGGATAATCTTACAAGCACTATTCTTAATCCATTTTTTCATGAATATGTGTAAGCTGCAACTTTTGACGCACCTTGTGTAAATTCAATTTGCAAGTGTGAAAGAGAAGCGACCTTCTAGATATTTGTTTACAAAACGAACCCTGCTTTTTCTTAGAGTGCTTTATTTCTTACGAGACGTAGCGATCTTCTCTCCTCCGTGTTGCGCGTTTAGAGTGCCATAGACATAGAGGACCTACAGTTTAACGTGGGCTCCGAAGCACGGAAAGTGTAAACATTTCTACTCCAGAGAAGATTTAGTAGGCAGAATACCTCGCTGGTTTGCCATTGCCTTGCGAGGGAGAACGAACCCTGCACATTTTATTATAAATTAGTAAAAATAATTACTATTACTAGCCAACTTATTGCGTTCGTCTATAATCGTTCAATAAATAATATAATAGTCTCGCCTACAGTTGCGACACCTTGGGAGAGGAGCAAGCACCGTTGCTAGTTTTACTAGGGTGGGACGACATTACAACGAACACGCTACGCTTCAGCCACTTATTACCCTAGGATGTTGCCCTTAGATACCCAATTAAGGCTAAATCCATCTAGAGACCAAATTTCTATTGGAAAAAACTATCTAGATATTATGACGCTTCGTGGGAATCGGTTCAATAATTAAAGTGTTAATTCCTACCGAAGTATTTTCATGGTAATCACGTTCAATAAGTGATCTTAAGTATTCATTAAACACATGTAATTCATGTAATTGATACTAATTATCACATCTTACAAAGGATAAAAGTAGTACATGTTTCCTACGCGAATAATTATTATTCGCAGTAAAAATGTTTGTACGATGCGATGTACATTTATAATTCTATTTATATTATTCACAGCCATAATTTGACTAAACAATAATCGCGATTTGTTACCTACAGTTAGAGCCTAAAACTTGTTCCATAAAGTATTGATTATAACAAATGGACTGTGCCGTGTAACGAAACAACAAAAGCGTCAATAAATTAGCCTTACAAAGATGCTTCGTTTTCATATTTAACCGAATTTGTTTCTCTTACCGTTTCTGACATTGTAATAGTAAGCTTTGAATTTGGGACACACTGTATACTTTCACAAATATGTAGACATTTTGATTTATACAGGCCCAGTCTGCTAAGACGAATTAGCTTGGTATCTCGGTTATTTGAAATATTAGAAAAAATATCTTTGGACAGATTTTGGAATAATTTTTATACACAGTTTCTAAACATTATATTACCTCGTCAAAATATACAAAAAATATTTTTGAAAGTGCTTGTACCTAGGAACTACTGAATATTACATTCTGTCCAAAAACAGTTTTAAACATTTTTTATAAGCGAGATATCAAGCTGATCCATCTTAGGAGACTGTAGTAAATTCCAAGTAGTCATTTTTTAACAGTTACAGTACAGAAAATAGAAGCAAATATAGAAATAAATTGGAGGTAAAAGAAATAAATCGCAGTTTAATGTATTTACTAAAAGCTTTTCACAAAAAAGACCCGCAGATTGAGTCGTACTAGGAATTTAATTTTCTACAACGGAAAAAAGGTAGACTGGGAAATAACAAGCTGCAGACGATGAGCGAATAGTTGCATGTGTAAAAGTCTTTAGATGAAGATTTATCTCGGATTGCGCAACGGTAGACTCATAAACAGCTTATAAACACACAAAAAAACTGGATTTTTACTTTCTAACGAGTCAGGAAATGCAAGGAGACTCGCCATATGCAGCCGCTGATTTACACAATTTGTATGCAATTCAATCCAGCAGCTGAATTCCTTAACCAGTTTTTGAATAATTGATGAGAAATAATCAATTACGGGACTTAATTGGCGGTCTTGCGCAGATTTACTTTTCTTTTAGCAATTTTAAGATAGGCTGTGTACTCTGATTAAGCAAAAAGGTCGACGCTAACCAGCATTTTTTCAAAAACAATGAGACGCGGCACTTTGTACCTGCCGCCAAGAATTCCAAGGATTTTGATTTAAGGTAAAACGTTTTTCTCGAGAATCTTGATAATAGCTGCGGGTTGTAAAAAGATATAAAATTACATGACCATAAGTTACCTAAATAACATACATAAATGTAAACAAATAATTAACGTAACATATTTTTTGCAAACTGTAACTACATATTTGTTAGATATAAAAGTTAAATAATTCAAAACAAGTTTTCACCATTGATTTTCTGCAAAAACGATTGGCACATGTTTTTATTTTGAATGTCTAGTTATTTAGTATATAAGTTTCATTTTTCTAATTAGTATAATAAAATAATATTGGACATGCAAAATAAATGACTAAACATAAACAGAAACACAGCTTCTGATAAATTAGATCTATTAATATATTTTGTTCTATTAACAGATTAGTGTCTGGTATAATACATATCCGGGAGGTATTCAGGTGTGTAAGATAACACTTTGGTTTGGCAAATTTACCAGGCTTATTCGGAAATTAAGAGCCGTTTAAATATTCCCATCGAATGACGCGCGTAATCAATTTGGTGCATTGTGGGTGTGCCACAAGTCACTTTATCGTGGTTCTGTATTCCATTTTATAATAAAGCAAAAACGGAAAAGCTGCTAAAATTTACCATCAAATACGCGAGAT
>JABXWE010020181.1:0-20277 GCA_014611495.1 Limonius californicus | reverse complement strand
GCTCAGAGAGCTTCTAGTTGTTAAAGGATTAAAGATTACTGGAAAAAGCTGTCACCACCCAAATAGGATCCGTCAAATATTATTTATTATCGAGTAAGTACAAGAAGGTATTCCTGTGTTCGGTATTAGCATTTGCATTCGAAATTTCAACAAATTCTTCAGCTTCAGGTATAATTTCTTAAATACTACGCATTAAAAACCGACCATTTTAAAATATTTTACATTTGTAGCATGAAAATGTAACTTATCATATTCAGTTACTAAAGTTACTAAATAATTGTAACGTGTTATAGTTACAATTACTGAAAACACAAAAGTAATTAAGTTACTATTAAGTTACTGAAAAGTAACTAGTTACTAGTAACGAGTTACTTTTACTTAGTTACTACCCAACACTGGCTCATATTCCTCTGTAGTTTGCTGGGTTTCGTTTGTCGCCCTTTTTAAAACTCAGTACGCTGATACTTATTTTGCACTCTTCTGGGACATTTTCTTGTTCAATAACTTTATTTACTACTATATCGTTATTTCTTTCGCTAGAGTCTGTCCTCCGTACATTACTTGTTTGTTCGTGATTGTGTCTGTTCCTGGCGACTTCCTGTTCTTCAGTTTCCTTATAGCGTTTACTACTTGGGCTTCTATGATTCCCTAGTCTGATCCTCGTGTTTCTGTTTTGGGTGGGGGTATGTTGCTTTCGTCATTGTAAATTTGTCATCATGTTCAATGTAAATTCGTAAATCCCTCCGAGTGTTTTTCTTTTATATTTCTTATATTTTCGTTTACTCTGTTCCTTACTCTTACATATTATAAAACTATTATACTATAAAAAATATCAGTAACTATTGGAAATTCCGTAGAATTACTTGAGATTTCTTCAGAAAAGCTACAATATGACACGATGGAACGTACTGTGTTACTAGAGGTCATACATTCATACAGCGTCAAATTCATTAGTAATAGTGAATATATTGGCATACTCTCTTGCACATGAGTCAGTTCATCTATTTTAGTAGTAGTATTAGCGTTCGAATGATTGATTGATTGATTTGAAAGGGCGAGATCTAGGACGCGGATTTCCAAGCATCTCTAAGAACAGCAGCCATCATTGGCTTATTGTACAGCCTAACTAAGAATTTTGCCTATCTGGGGTAATTCCAACTCCAGTAGTGATTTTTAACGTGTTACACATCGCAGTGGCACGGGACCTACGGCTTTACTTCTTATCCGACAGAAGGCGCATTTTCAGATTTTTCCCCGCCAGAAACATCTCGCCGACCTTGGCCAGGTTCGTTCCCGCGTCCCTCGGATCTAAGGGCAAACGCGCTAACCACTAGACCACCGAGGGCGGCTACCGTTCGAATGATAGTTACAGTAGTAAAAAGTCATGCGTATATACAGAAATATAGCTTTAAGTTAACTATTTGGTAATAATGAATATGTTGACATACCGGCATAGTAGCATTATGGTCCAAATGATAGTTACAGAACACTCGAAAAATGTATGGTAACTAAACCAGCGAAAAAATGTAAAGTATTATGCCTGGATATCAGATATACAAACATACAGCGTCTAGTAACAGTGAATATGTTAATACCTGCTTGCGACATGAGTTGTGCGTTGTTCTAGTAGCAGTGTGCCCCGAATGGTGATTAAACAGAATTATTAGGAGAATATACATATGTTAACTTAACCAAAAATAAATAAAAAGTGCTATGACTCAACGTCATACATGAAGACATTCAGAAATACAGCTTTAAATTATCTGTTTATTTATATTGAATACGTTGATGTACCCGCTTGCGACATGAGCCGTACGTTATCCTAATAGTATTGCGGTCCGAATAGTAGTTAAACGAAACGAATCCAAGTATATATGGAAACTTACCAAGCGATAAAATGGAAAGTACTACTTGAGAGAAAGTCATAAATATTCTCCTATTTAACAGCATAGAAAACCATAAAAATTATGTTTCAGTTTAATAAAATGAAAGCTTCTTGCTGTTTAGCTTTACACGTTTCACCCGGTTTATGAACGATTCGTTAGATAAATTGCTCTTATTTCGAATGCGAATTCAAAAACAACTTACTTTTCCAAAATATACCAATTTTAATAATCAGTGGCTTCAATAAATTATAGAAACATTCAAGAACATTAAAATTCGTCGGAATGTGATAAATACACCTATGTAAGTACTAAGAAAAACTGCTGCTCTATCAAAGATGAGAAATAGTTCCGATCGCAAGCGCGCAAATCAACATATTTCTAGCCGCAATATATCAATTAATTTGTTCCATATACAACTTTCTACAATAAACAGATATCAGCTAATGCCTAAAATCCTTCGAGACCTTACGATTCGATTCGTCTATACCACAGGACTTTTCACTACATTTTTATGATTTTAATATATGTAAGTTTCAAACTAAATTGCATATATGTAACTATTATACACATTCCTTAGAAGAAATTTTAACCTATCTAAGACTGCTTCCAGCACAGCCTTTACACAAAGCCAATTCGCTCAGGCCGATATATAATTCTAGACGGAAAGCTTTCATTCAGAGCATTTAGATTCCGTTCTGGATTCCAGATTTCCGTAGAATAAAAATAGTCCATGATAGTTAAAAATTTAATACAAGATGCTCTAGAATTTCCTCCGCAGATTTTTATTTATTAATAATTATAAATACTCTTGTACGGTTTAATTTGCCTTTTCCAATTCCATATCACATACAGACAACATTAGAATTTAAATGGTTTAGAACTTTACTTTACTTTATTTTAAAACATCACTAATGCAACCAATAGTTTGCTAACACTGTTTGATATTATTAAATATATCAATTAGATAATTGGATTTGGTACTTGTAGACTATGAAAACAAAGGTAAATGAACAAGGAGAAGAAAGATAAGGAGTTTCTAAGCCAGAAATAGGTACAGGAGATATTGGGATGTGTACTACAAACAAGATTTTACAACAGTTTCATCAGTTACAGCTGCCCTGCACAATTATTTCTGTATTCTGTTTCCTTAACGTTTTATACTTTTTCTTACAGATGAAGATTACAAAAGAAGATATGTGGATTCGTACTTACGGCCGCTTATACCAAAAACTGTGTTCAACAACGTGTGAAATCCCTATCGGCATTTATCGAACGCAAGACACTTCTGTCTCAGATTCCTCACATGTGAGTATGAGCGGAAGGTCTTCAGCTTGGTCAAGCTGTGTGCGTGTGCCTTCATTGGGTTCGGTAAGTATCTAAATTACATCCTTTGTGTTTTCACCTCACCTGGGGCGTTTAGGACGAACCTTAGACATTATCATTTTACTAAAGGCGAGGGTCAAATATTTTCATAACACTGGGAAATTCACTTTTAGTTTAAACTGTTTCGGAGAATGTCTTTGCTTATGTCGATTTTTTATTTTATTGCTCTCGTATAATATATTTGGTATTTATTTTATCAAAATTTACTGTATAGGAGATTTACCAAAAACTATTCAAACATTATAACACCAATATTATATTATATATACACATACCTCTCATTTCTAAACATAAAATTTTTATACTTCTTGCTTTGCTTATAATATATGCTTCAACATGCAACAAGGCAGTGCTTATGAAATGGCATGCTATTTACAACACATTTTGAAATATGAAACATATGAAACGTTGTAGTAAACTGTAATATTGAACAGCTTGCGAATTCCTGCAGCTGCAATAGTAGCCATGGCAATTTTTCAAAATATGCGTTTGCGCTTTTATTATTTTAACTTCTTTAAGTAGTAGCTAGTAATGGTGCAACCTAAATGCAATTACTGTTATCGTTAATTCATGAAACAATAATATCTTCGATTGTCAAAGGACAGGGTTTCCAAAATACAAGTTGTAACGTTTATAGATTTAACAATAGTTTTGATACCGTTGTCTACGTCCCATTTGATAATTACACCATTGGGTGGCCTTTGCTAATTGCCAGAATTGTTAGCAGAAAGCTCAGGTTGTAATTACGAGAAACATAAAGTAGTTGCTAATTCAGTACAAATTTGGGATTTACAATCGTTTTTTGGGGGTTAGCACATCACGATATAAAAATGCCTTGAGAAAACTAGAAGAGTACCAAAAAGAATAAAATGTAGGACCTTAAAATTCTCAAGTTATACATACCTTGTAAACTTTCAAAAGGTAATGATCATGATCATCCTATGCAGTAATTAGAGGGGCCGTATTGTTAATCTGACCTTTATGTTAAAATACTTTTTTCTGATTTAATATCAGTGTATTGCTTTCTGAATTATGAGATATACTGAATGCTGATTTTGAGACAGCTTCAGTAATAAATATATGCTCAAAGCGCAGGTTATGATTGTAGAAGATTAAACGAGCTGCTGATACAGTATTAATTAAGGGTTTGGCAATAGTTCTTTTTGGGTTAGCACATCATGATACAGAGATATCTTGAAAAAACTACGGAAGTATCGTCAAGAATAACAGTAACGACTTTAACCAATCTATCAAGTTATGCAAGCTTCAAAAATTTTCACCATAAAATGATCATGATCATATTTCCGGTAATCAGACAGGCCATATTGTTAGTCCCACTTTCTCTAATTGTGTTAAAATATTTGCTTCTGGCTTAATATCAGTGTATGACCTCTTGAATTATAATATCTACTGAATGCTAAATGCTATTTTAAAACAGCTGCAGTAATAAATATAATGTCAAAGCGTAGGTTATGAGTATAGGAGAATAAACAAGCTACTGATACAGTATTAAATAAAGGTTTGGCTATAGCTTTTTTTTGGGTTAGCACATCATAATATAGAGATGCCTTGAGAAAACCACACAAGTATCAGGAAGAATAACAGGTACGGCCTTAACCAATCTAACAAGTTATGCAAGCTTTGCAAATTTTCACAAGAACGATCATGATCACCTCTTCGGTCATCATACAGGCCATATTATTAATCCGACCTTCTCTAATTATGGTAGAATATTTTTTTGGCTTAATATTGTATTTGGAGGGTTAGTACATCACTATCTATAGCTGCCTCGAGTATAAAAAATAATAATAGTTACGACGTTAACCTATGAGCACGTCATACAAGCTCTGCAAATTATCACCAGAAAATGATCATGATCATGTATCAAGTAATAATAACACAAGCCATATTGTTAATCCAAACATCTATAATTACGTTAAAATATTATTCGCCTGATATAAGCTGACGGTCTTTAGAATTCGGATATCTACTGCTTGCTATATGATAGGATTTTGTCAAGCAACTGTAGTAATAAAAATATTAATAATCATTAGTTTAACAATAGTTTTTACGAGTTAGTAAATGACAATGTACAACTGACTTCCAAAAACTGTAAGAGTGCTCAAACGAACAAAATTGACTTAACCAAGCTAGCAAGTTATGCATGCTTTACAAACTTTCACAAGAAAAGGATCATGATCATCTATACGGTAACCAGACAGACCATATTGTTAATTCGATATTTTCTGATTATGTTGAAATACCGTTTTTGGGTTAATATCAGTTCATGGCCTTCTAAATTATATTATCTAAGTAATGCTAGATGTTATAATCAGGCACCTAATAAGAAAATAACTCAAAGCAAGGGTTATAATTATATAAAAAATTAAAGAGCAGCTGATTCGATATAAGTTTTGTGTTTTTCATTGGGTTTCGTGGGTTGCTATATCACGACATAAAGGTGCCTTCCAAAAACTGGAAGAGTGCTAAAACGACCAAAATTAGCAAGTTTATATGATTCGCAATAATCCGGCAACCAGGCAGATCATATTGTTAATTCAACCTTCCCTGATTATATTTAAATACTTGTTTTGGAATAATATAGGTTTATGATTTTCTGGTTTATGATCTTCCGGTTTATTATATATAACTAGTGCCAAACGCCAGGATCAGGAAGCTATAATAATAAAACTTAAACTTAAAAAGTAGGTTTAATTATAAAAAATAGCAAAAAAATGCTGATTCTTTATAAATGGCGACTTTTGGAATAGTTTTTTGGGATTGATATCTTACGATAAGTCTCCCTTCTAAATATAAGAAAAGTGCTAAAATTAACAAAATTGACAACATTAACATGCTTGCCTGTTCTGCAAGTATTCACAGGAAAACGATCATGATCAAGTTTCCGGTAAACTAACAAACATATAGCTGATCCAACTTTTTCTGATTGAAATACTTTTTTCTCTGTTTATTATCAGTTTATGGTTTTTGGAATTATAACATTTACGGAATGGTTACTAATATAGTAAGGCAGCTATAATAATAATAAATAAGCTCAGTCAAGGGCCAAGGGGCATAGTTATATGAAAAATAATAGAACCGTGATCCAATATAACATTTGGGTTTCACAACGGTTTTTGTGGGTTGCTATATCACGATACAAAGCTCACTTCCAAAAACTAGAAAAGTGCAAAAAAAAAACAAAATTAGCAAGTTATACGTTCGTACGTATTATAACGTTCATAAGAGAACAACCATGATCATTTATATGGTAACCTTATAGGCTACATCAAACCTTTCTGATTACATTAAAATATTTCTTTAAATTTAATATTAGTTTACGACCTTTTGGATTATGATCCATGTTGTATGCTAGAGGTTATGATCAGCGAGCTGTCATACTAAGAATGAAGTCTAAGACGCCGCTTGTAATTATAAAAAAAATAGACAAGTTGCTAATTCCGTATATATTTTGTATTTGGCAATAGCGTTTAGTGATTAGCAAATCACAATTTAAAGCTGCTTTCTGAAAATTAAATGGGAAACAAATATTAACAAGAATAAAATTGACAACCTTAACCAAGTTAACAGGTTATGCACGCTGTACAAACTTTGGTAAGGAAACGATCATAATCATCTAACTGATAACCAAACAGGCCGTGTTACTAATCCACCTTTTTTGATTGCATTAAAATATTCGTTTAAAGTTAATATTAATTTATGGCTTTCTGGATTTTAATATCTGTTGGAAGCTAAAGGCTATAATCAGGGAGGTATAATAAAAATTTAGCTTAAAACGCAGGTTATCATTGCAAGGGAAATAAATGAACGACTGATACGGTACAAATTTTGGGTTTTGCAATAACTTAGGAGGATTAGCAAATCACCTGATGAAATCTGTTTTCTGAAAATTAATAGATTATGCACGTTGTACAAGCTTCGATAAGGAAACGACCATGGCCATCTATTAATTGGTAACTAAACAGTCCGTATTACAAATCCAACCTTCTATGATCATATTAAAGTTGTTCCTTGGTTTGACATACGTGTATGGCCTTTTGGATATGTGGTGATTGCTAGAGAGGTAAATAAACCCAAAGTTCATTGATTGTAATTGTATACGGGAACACGGTCATTAGTGAAAATCGTACACAAATCTTTTTAGTTTTCAAACCAGTTTATTGGCAAACGAGTCAGGGATTTGCTTAAATGTTAAGCAGAAGTAGAGACAGAACGTAAAACTTTCTTGTGAAAGAAAACTGTCAGAAGAGCATCAATTTGGTAATTTTAGAAGTTAGCAACCGCCAGGGAATTACTTGTCAGAAAAGTGTGAAATCTCATGACATTTCCTATTCGTTTAAATTGCAGATATAATTTCAACGCCGATTTATAAATTTAGACAACTAAATCGGACAGTTTTGCTTTAGAAAATCATAATTGAATTAAGTACCTTACTAAACTTCCGCGCAATAAAATTGACAACACTACTTTAACAATTTTATTAACTAACGCGTAATTGAACAATGTTGAAAATTTTAAGTAATGCCTCCATTAGAATAAAAAACAGCAGCTCTTTTCGAAGCTATAGAAGCCATTTAATTAAAATTTAAACTCAATCGGAGCGAGGCTTGCAGGGGGTGATTTCGCCTTATCTCTAAAATTTCGTCGTTTTTTTGAGAAGGGAATGTTGTGACTCCCAGTCCATATCTGGCTGTCAATACCACTCGGTGGGTAGGCTGAAGGTAGTTACAAGCAACGACTAGGGTCTTAAATGCCAACAAAATACAGAACACAATAAAGATACGAGTTCATAGAAAACATTTAGGTTTAATAGAAGGTAGCGAAGTAATAAGAAATTTTGATGAGCATACCACATGTTACCATTTCTGTTTCATTTCTAGTTCGTAACTATTTTGCAACTGTGAATAATGGTATTTTTAAAAACGATTGTTCCAAAATCAATTTTATTCGAAAGGAATCTTATTTTTGTCGATGATACATTGAGTTACGTCAGTGAAATGACGCACAAGTCAAGTTCCAAGGTTATCACAAAAGTGATAATACCACAACGAAGATGGCGGAAGAATTTTCATTCGCGATTCTCGAGAATTCGACAATAGACGAGTTCTCAAATTAATATAGTTCTTACGATGGGAATTTTTCAGTTTCGCATTAGCGCTTTATTTGCACAGCACAAACTGAACGCATTTCTGTCTTTGTTAGTTGCTTGCAGATTCATAATTCCGACAAAGATGTATGTCGTAGTGACATCTGCGAAAGAAACAACACCAACACTGTACGTGTGACGCATTCTGTCGGCTGACACGTTTAGTAGAAAGATACAGAGATACTTGAAGAATGTTGCACAGATGCAGCCAAACGTCACTACTTAAATCTGTTTCCAGCAGTATTTAAAATGTTTTGGAGGTTTATACGGCAATATTTTATTTTATATACTTGGGGAACCTTTGTTTTTGCTGGGAAATATTTCGAAGTCAATGTCGGAGCCTTTGTCAACCCCGTCCCACATCCGGTCAAAATTATGACAACCAGATGTGTAAAAACTGTTGAGGGTCGACAAAAGCGCAGTTTGGCTTAATTGCACACCAAGGGTACTTTCTACCTAACTTAAGTGCTATTCTAAAAATCTTAAATTAAATTGTCTTTTACAAGTCCCAAATTTTGACTAATATTCGTAGCACTATTGTTATGAACAACCAGTTCAACATTGGATGTTAATTGGTGTTTAAGTATTCTAAAAGGAAAACGCTGTTAGAAATGTCCGGAAATTTTTTGGCTAAATCTATTCGATTATTTTACGGGCGAAAAAACCAATTTTGGCCCATTACGCGACGTTGTCGCGGTTCGATTCGATTCGATTAGGAAACTCTTACAATGTATTGGTTTTAAATTCTAAAAATATTGCAACCGTAGAGCACTATGTGAAAAAGCTAGTGTAGTGTCATTGCGAACGGTTTTTTTTTAAATATATAGATAATACAAATTCACCATCAACCATTCAACCTCTAAAACATTTTAAATACTGCTGGAAACAGATTTAAGTGGTGACGTTTGGCTGCATCTGCCCGACATTCTTCAAGTATCTCTGTTTCTTTCTACTAAACGTGTCAGCCGACAGAATACGTCACACGTACAGTGTTGGTGTTATTTCGTTCGCAGATGTCACTACGACATACGTCTTTGTCGGAAATATGAATCTGAATGCAACTAACAAAGACAGAGATGCGTTCTCTTTGTGCTGTGAAAATAAAGCGCCAATCCGAAACTGAAAAATGCTGATAGTAAGAACTATAGCGTTCCATGCAGTATATTAACCAAGACATCTGCCGTATTCTACTTAAATTATACTTCTTAATTATACATCTTAACGCAACACTAGATGTCGTCTATGTTCTAATGGTCTATATACAGGGTGGATTAAGTACCGAGTTTTTATTTTAGTTATATCATATTTAAGTACTAACTAATTTTAATAAGTTTGATAGTTTCTCCTGGAATGAATTGTACGAAAAGGTATTAAGGCGCCTTATTTTAGAAATACCCTCTAAAACATTTTAAAATTGTAATAAATGGAAATTCTATTCTAATAGTTTGAAGCCTATTGACGTAGCTACAATATAATTCCATAATTACATTGCAAAGGACTTCTCTTTTTTGGTCCACCCAGTATATGACCATTTCCATTTCCATGATTACATCAAAAAGTGTTTAGTATTACCGAAACTATAAAATTGTAATTTTCTGCTGCAAATGTTATACAAACTACAGACGATATGAATACAGTAGGCTTTACAGAAGCTTTCAGTTTTATTCCTAAACGCCTATAGTGAGCATTATTTACTTGTCTGAAATCACTTTGTTATATCTACTATTTAATATGGATCACCTCTCCAGCCCAGTGAAAGCACACGCACCGATGGATTCAACTCAAAGCTTATATTTTACTAATTAGCATGCTCTGTATGTGCACGACTTTTGTAAATATTTCCACTGTGAATGCCTTGTTACTACTCCGATAACAATATTATACAACTTGTAAATGTTATGCCGTCTTGCACATGTATTATTTTATTGGTAATTCACAAAGCAAATCCCTCTCACGACACCCAGAGGTGCAGAAGGCATAGCGTGTTAATATTATATTATGAATTTAATGGAATTCTAACATATTATATAGCAATAACTGCGATGTGTGCGTTGTACATACTCACTTAGTACTTTAACGTAGAACGATTTAATGCACCATTACTTGAGGCGAGATTTAAAAATGGACAAAGTATTTCATAGCCACAGAATTCATTAAGAAGGTGAAATTTCGATTGACCTTTCCACTATTTTGATGGTACATAATAATATAATCATCATGTACGTAAATATTATTGCCACGAAAACGCATCTCCGGCGATTATGCAGCCAACCAGGTACATAATGAAAGCAAGCCGCAGTGGCTTTAGAAAATTGATATTAGGCTTTAAGAAATGCCTCTACCAAGTCACAGAAGAAGAAACAGAAACGCATAAAATCTCGTGAAAGTTATGCAACCCACCAGCACGGATTACATACATTTATCAGTACAAATTAGTAAACTATAACTAAAACTTTATTGTAGGATAGCAGTATAACAATTAAGATAAACTAAACACTTAAATAGGTACCTGCGTTCGAATGAACAAGGAGTAATAATTGTCTATTGCGTGATGCCTACCACAACCACATTTGACGAATTTGGCGCGCGACAACCCGGTGTAAGAACAAGGATACTGGAGCTATAACCTTCCGCGTTACAGGGGTGTAGAGCTCCACCATTATAAATACAAAAATAATATTAAATGACAATGTTCTGTTCTTCGCTGAAAAGTTTCATATTTTGCAAAACTTGCTTCAATATTTTATCAGTTTGAAAACCAAAGACACAAATGAAACAGTCTTAATCGTAACTACAAATATTGTGCCTCTAATGGTCGTTTGAAGAACAAATTTAAAGGATTATTATAAGTAAAATGTGAGGTGGTAGCCTGAAAGCTTTCAGAACTTACTTATCAATATAAGATTGAACAACACAAATACAAATAAAGCAAAACTTAACAAGAGTGATGTTTAAAATATTTTTCTTCCACATGAGTCCATCTGATTTTTCCTTTACATCCGCGGCTATAATATTTCTGTACATAGGTTTTTCCTGTTTTCTTATAACTAAAATAGGATTCAACAACGTAAAGTTCAAGAGATCTTGTGGGTTCTGCAGGTGGATTGAGGATCCCTCAACCAAAACACCAATAGAAGGCCCTGTTGGTGCTGAAATATATAAATTTGTTTGAAAATATGTGGAGGAACACCATCATGCTGCGTATACTTCAGTTGTAGTGTGAATAATGGAAGTGCCGTTACAAGCAGAACTCGTTTCACTTTAGTTTTGCTCACTTTCGACTTAGTTTTGAATTAGAGTTGAATGTCCTTTCGTTCGTTTTTTTATTTTAACTGATGTTATGCCACGTTTACCTTTTTTTTCAGTTTAGCTACCATAATGTACATATTTGAGCAAACACCACTTTAATGTTACTCTGAAACATTACCACCATAAATCGTATCTTATACAGGTAGCCCTCGGTTTACGCCTCAGTTCCGTCCTTGCATTAGCAGGCGTATACTGAATAGGCGTAAATTGAATCATTTCATAATGGCTGTTATTGAGTTAGTTTCCAAGCCGTATAATATACACACGTACTACTGCTATAACTCAATTGTGTTGCATTTATTTCTGCAAATTCTCGTATATTATTATATTTTATTTACATTCCTCGTAATGGTAGTTGCAGTTAATGGAGGTAAGTCCATACTACTACAGATATTAGGTAGTGTCTGACAATCTTTATTCTTCGAAACATCTTCTTCTCAATTGTGATTGATCTACAGGCCTTTTTCTCACCATGTTCAGCTAATTATACTGCAGTTCTCCTATGGACATGAATGTTTACTTTGTCAATTAAAATAATAAAGCAAAGAAAACTTTGTTTGATACGCCTATGTGGCAACAGTGTGATAAATGCTAATAGATTGTTTGCGTACGCAGACATAACATACGCAATATGCAAGCGCGAAGTTCTTGGGAATCGGCGTAAATGGAACCGTCACAAACCGAGGAATACCTGTATTATAGCAAATCAAATAATTTCCTAATTTCCATTTTCATTAATAGATACATATTTATTCGTACAGTAGATATTCCCATATGTGTTATTGATTGATTATATTATTGCCGTTTCGAACTTGTAATTGGCTGTTAACGTTGAACAACATATTATTAAATCGCTAATTATCTTTGAAATACTCGTTACAGTTTTTGTCGTCCTCATCTGCATTTCTGTGAGTAGCTGAGAAATATGTAGCTTCGCTTTAGTACAATTTGCTTTATTGTTACTTGCTTTGACATTTCTGTTCTGGTCTCTATTGTGATTTTTGGCTTGTATACATCTTTCATGGTTTCCTCTGGGAAGCTACGTTTCTCTAGTATTGTCTACAATTCGTTCCTAACGACTCGATCGAAGGTATTTTCATAATATATATATATATATATATATAAATTGATTTAAATCTATCCCGTTGTAAGGATTAGTTAGTTAGTTCACGTATTCTTTATCGCCAGTTTGTAATTGTTTACTTCCAAAATCACTTCTTGTATATCAAACAACACTCCACGAGATTTCCCATTTTAGTAAACAATCGAAATGCACTGGACAATATTTACAACCACATTGAGAAGATTCTACATATCGGAGCACAATAACAGATTGTTGGAGCAGAATGTGCTTCTAGAACTGTCTTGCTTGCGTTTTTCCCTTCTGGTTTGTCTCGTGTCCCATATACCGCGGCCTATAAGTCCTACTGTGTCCCAGTATTCGTTCTCGGCTTCATATTGGGCGTCTTGATTACCTGAAGAATCCCAGAATAATCTTTATTTTACTTAACAATCACGATACACAGGACAATATTTACAACCACATTGCGAAGATTCTATATATCCGAGCACAATAACAGATTGTTGGAGCAGAATGTGCTTTTAGAACTGTCTTGCTTGCGTTTTTACCTTGGGGTTTATCTCTTGTCCAATATACCGCGGCCTATATGTCCTACTGTGCCCCAGTATTTGTTCTCGGCTTCATATTGGGCGTTTTGGTTACCTGAAAAATCCCAGGATAGTCTTTATTTTCCTTAATAATCACGATGTACAGGATAATATTTACAACCGCATTGAGAAGATTCTACATATCAGCGCACAATAACAGATTGTTGAAGCAGAACGTGCTTCTAGAACTCTCTTGCGTGCGTTTTTCCCTTCTGCTTAGTCTCTTGTCCCATTTACCGCGGCCTAAAAATCTTACTATGCCCTAGTATTTGTTCTCGGCTTCATATTGGGCGTTCTGGTTATCTGAAAAATCCCAGGATAGTCTTTGTTTTTCTTAATAATCACGATGTACAGGATAATATATACAACCGCTTTGAGAAAATTCTACATATCAGAGTACAATAACAGATTGTTGCAGCAGAACGCGCTTCGAGAAATGTCTTGCGTGCTTTATTCCCGTCTGCTTTGTCTCTTGTCCCATATACCGCGGCCTATAAGTCCTACTGTGCCCCAGTATTTGTGTTCGGCTTTATTTTGGGCGTCCTGATTACCTGAAGAATCCCAGGATAATCTTTATCTTACTTAACAGTCACGATACACAGGACAATATCTACAACCACATTGAGAAGATTCAACATATCAGAGCACAATAACAGATTGTTGGAGCAGAGCGTGCTGATAGAACTATCTTGCTTGCGTTTTTAACTTGGGGTTTGTCTCTTGTCCCTTGTACCACGGCCTATAAGTCCTACTGTGCCCCGATATTTGTTCTCGGCTTCATGTTGGGAGTCTTGGTTACCTGACAAATCCCAGGGTAGTCTTTATTATACTTAACAATCACGATGAACAGGACAATAGTTACAACCACATTGAGAATATTCTACATATCAGAGCACAATAACAGATTGTTGGAGTAAAGTGTGCTGATAGAACTATCTTGCTTGCGTTTTTAACTTGGGGTTTGTCTCTTGGCCCTTGTACCACGGCCTATAAGTCCTACTGTGCCCCGATATTTGTTCTCGGCTTTATGTTGGGAGTCTTGGTTACCTGACAAATCCCAGGGTAGTCTTTATTATACTTAACAATCACGATGAACAGGACAATAGTTACAACCACATTGAGAAGATTCTACATATCAGAGCACAATATCAGATTGTTGGAGCAGAACCTGCTTCTAGAGCAGTCCTGCTTGCGTTTTTCGCTTCTGCTTTGTCTCTTGTTCCATATACCACGGCCTATAAGTCCTACTGTGCCCTAGTATTTGTTCTCGGCTTAATATTGGGCGTCTTGATTACCTGAAGAATCCCAGGATAATATTTATTTTACTTAACAATCACGATACACAGGACAATATTTACAACCACATTGAGAAGATTCTACATATCAGAGCACAATAACAGATTGTTGGAGCAGAGCGTGCTGATAGAACTGTCTTGCTTACGTTTTTAACTTCCACGATCTATAAGTCCTACTGTGTCCCGATATTTGTTCTCGGTTTTATGTTGGGAGTCTTGGTTACCTGACAAATCCCAGGGTAGTCTTTATTATACTTAACAATCACGATGCACAGGACAATATTTACAACCACATTGAGAATATTCTACCTGTCGGAGCACAATAACAGATTGTTGGAGCAGAGCGTGCTGATAGAACTGTCTTGCTTGCGTTTTTAACTTGGGGTTTGTCTCGTGTCCCTTTTACCACGGCCTAGAAGTCCTACTGTGCCCCGATATTTGTTCTCGGCTTCATATTGGGCGTCTTGGTTACCTGAAGAATCACAGGATAATCTTTATTTTACTTAACAATCACGATGAACAGGAAAATATTTACAACCACATTGAGAAGATTCTACATATTAGAGCAAAACAGCAGATTGTTGAAGCAGAAGCTGCTTCTAGAACTGGCTTGCTTGCGTTTTTAGCTTGGGGTCTGTCCCATGTACCTCTGCGTATAGGTCCTACTGTGTCCCAGTATTTGTTCCCGAGTTCATATTGGACGTCTTAGTTAGGTACTTGAAAAATACCAGGATAATCTTTATGGAATCACATCAGGTTTGAGTCCTGTTTCCCCAAAGTGTCGTTGTCTGCGGGTTGTTAGAGAGTCGCAGTAAGCTAATCAGTGAAGGGGTGTGTCTTCTTCTTCTTTGCAGACTCTGCCTGTGCTTGTTTTATCAAGGATAGATGTTTTTCCAGTTAACTGTGTCTGCTAAGGATGCTTGTCAGCTGTACTTTCCTGTTTTCTAAATGTATGAGTTCATTTGTCGCTTTCATGAATGAACCACTAATAAAAGTCTTTGAGTGCCCAAACCAGGGTGGTCGTCCCAATAATCAGTATGAGTTTTTCTTAGCCACATTCAGGTTTGCTGTTTAGCGGTAGCATACACTATTCCGCAAGTTGGTTATGGTTCCAGGGACTAGTTTGTCCCGTTCTTCATTTCCATATTCTCGTTAGTGTTCTGGAACCCACACCAAACAAAGTTTGTTATTTTGTTTCAGTTCTTCCAAGTTCCCATGACACTCCAGGACTAGCATAGATTTGGGTACATTTGCTGACAGCGCTTTGAGCGCCGGCGAGCATATTATACAAATTACTAGGGTTCCTACCTGGAATACGGTGGCATAGGTTCCCATGTTTATGTTCACATCATTGCCTGTTCCAGCTTTAAATCTGCCTATCCCTGTTTCATTTTCAGTTTTCAATCCATCTGTGTACTAGACGTGCCAACTGACATTTACTCGCAGTTCGTCTTTGCCCCAGTAGTCCCGCTGTAGTATGAGCACTTTAAGTCTAGGTTGCTTTGTAAAATATACATGTATAAATATACGGCGAGCACTTTACCACATTTACTACGTAAAGTAGATGAAAGAGAGCAGGTTAATACGTAACCTAAATTGCTAAGAGATACAAGAAATATGACTGCATAATCTAAAAAAATTGATTTAGGAGAACTTTCTACTTATTTAAATCTACTATCCTTCTTCTAAGACGTTTAGTTCGAACGTATAGTGGTTTCAACATATAACATTGGGCAAATAAAAAAAAATATCCTGAATATAATTGGCTGTGTGGATATAAACAACTCAATCAGACATTTGTACTTGACGATTTAGTTGACTATCGCAATGTCTTGCTTAAAGGCAGTAAAAGTAAAGTATGTGCAAATTTTAGAAATATCTATCCAAATGACAAATTTACTGCAATATCATACAGCTACGCTAAATACGGTCCTGGTCAAGTGGAAGGACACAGAAGATTAATTATTGGAGGGATTACATGCTTCCTATGTATAGATTGCAAGGGTTAGGAAATATTCAGAATTTTACCAGAGCTATGTCCCCCCCACTATAATAGTTCTGCATATTACTTTCACCATATTTTAAATCTCGTCTCCGAAGAAGATTTTATAGGAATCTATAGTAATAGCTAAAATGTAGTATCTAACACGAATGGATTCAATTAGCATATATTTGCTAAATTTATTAGCTGTATAACAGTAAAGAGGCGGTAGTGCACGATCTTTAGTTCTATGCAGCTTCATATTTCCTTCAGCTTGACGAGGAGTTTGGGACTGATCGCGTGGGGGTCACGTACCGGCCCAAGGAGAGCACCAATTGTCTCGGCTGCTCTGAAACTCGTAACTCCATGGTGAGTTGTATAACCTTTGCTTGTTGCAGCTTGCGTGCCTATAATTTCATTACGCTTAAATAATACTAACTAACCAAGAGAGTAAGAGTAGCTTTACTTTCTATTTCGATGAGTTTCTAAACAACGAAGTTAATGTTTCTTCCATTCCATTAGTATTCCTTAAGCATGGCAGACGAGGCCCGTGACAACCACGAACAACAAATTGAACGGGCAGAAATTGCAAACTTGGTAAGGTCCCGAATGGAAAGCCTCAACCTACCTCCCATGGATTACAATGATGTTAGCGAAAAGCGGAACAGTCTCTCGTACGTTATCATCAACCCGAGTTGTGATCTCAAATTAGAAGAAGGTGATATCATGTGAGTATAGCTCAGGTTTTCATTTAAAAAGAATTATGATGCGGCAATAAGTGTTATATATGTTCAATGTTTGCAGTTACTTGGTGAGGCCTAGTCCATTTTCTGCACAAAAAACTTTCGAAAGGCACAACAGTAGAAGAAAATCCAATATCAGTTTCTGCTCCCAGACCTTGATTCAGCAAATGGCGGGATTAGGAAGCAGGCGTGGATCAGGTTTGGGACTTTCAACTTTCCAACCTTCTCGAGCACCTCCGTTAGCCACAACTAAGTCTAACTCTTTGTCACTACCAGATAGCCCAACAGTTGCTGGCTACCAAAGAGGCAGATCCAATTCGTTACGCGTTATAGACGACATCCTACTCCGAAGATCTAATTCCCTCAGACAAGGGCTTACGAATATTGGCAGTGGAAGAAGAAAAAGTAGTCTGGAGGACATAGGACTTTCTCATTTTTCTTCGTCGCCGTATACTACTTACAATAATCCTATCAAAATTGCGTTGAATGGTAGTATAGGATTGGAAGTAACGCCTCCTGAAGAAAACAGTCCACCTGCAATATCTAGTAATACAGCACTTATTATCAACCCTCCTCCACCACCTGGACTACTGAGTCGTGCAGGAAGTACCATCAGCTTGTCGCAGAACATCTTACCTGCTGCACAGCCTCTAAGTTTGGGAATCAATCCACCATCTAGTCCGCCTCCGTATGGAGAATCTGCCTCTTCTCAACAGTCAGGATTGCCACCAACTTCCAGTTCAACGGATCCACAGCACCTCCAAGGAACAATAGTATGATATAACCTCATGTGGGGGAGGAGACTGAGCGGCTTACGAAATAAGTGGCTCTAACTCTTCACTTCCACACTAGTATGCTCTGCAGTTAGTTCTTAGTTTCTTTAGTGAAGAGTTATTATTATTACATTACCATATTTGGCCTTATAAGTGTAGGTACGTCAGAACCTTAGACTGATATTATACCTGGTATCTGACCAGTTTTCTGGCTCAGCCAAATTATTGTGGGACACTATAGCGTTTCTGCTATTACTTTAGCCAAATAATCAGGCCTTGCAATTTAACTTTGTGAATGAGAGTAGAGTGTTTGTAATAGCTCAATAGTGATAGTTTGATACTGATACATTTCGAATACTTCTTCCACGCAGGCCAACGGCCAGTATAAGTATAAACTGTTCAGGTATGTTGAATGAGGGATCAAATACTGTAGTTAGATGTAGATTTTGTTGGTTGTGTGAAATCTCTGGATTTTTTTAATTAGGATTGGTTTTGCTGTTGCAGTTGAAACTCCAACCAGTAGGTACTTATTTATACTAACACCAATTCAATGAGTTTTGTTACGGCTGTAGTTTGGTGTTATATATTTAATGTTATACTTTCTAGGTGTAACAACTAGGGTTGCAGTAGCAATTCTATGATAGTTTACATACAAAATAAGGAAAAAACGTTTTCTTGATAGATATTTCTGATGTAAATTCAAAATATTGCGTCTCTTCAGTTATGTAACTGTAGAAGATTTCTTTATTACTCTCTATCCATTTACAATTAATTCTGAAGGAGTCTATTAATTATCAATTAAAAATTTATCTAGTTAAAGAGAGTTATGTAAACATCAATTCTAATAGTAAAATAGATTTAAATTCACCATATTTTAGTGGTAGGTTCCTTACTAAACCCAATTTAATTGCTGAACAACCTGCAATGTACTTCTTCCTTACTGGTTAACCTCGCAATTGGTAGAAGTTATTTAAAAAAATATCTTTCGTGGAACAATAATGTTTAACTCCCATCTCTTGAATTGTTTTTGCTTGTTCGTGAATCTTGGAACCTCCTACCAGTTGAATAAGTATCGACTTTCCTTAACAAAAACCTACCCTCCTACATATCTTCCTTTTGCTTCTTCTTCATCATCAATTAACCCTCTATAGTCCTTCCTTAAACGTAAGCCTCCTCGAACATTGTTCCATTTTGAATATGGATAACTTTAGATAATGATAACATCTCTTCGGGTTTGGGCCATTCGTCATAAAATTTGCTGATGCTGACGTTTCACTAACCGTTGCATCAATCAATTCTAGGGCGACTGAGGAATTTTCAGTTTTAACGAGATTGATTGTGTTTGAGAATTATTATCTGACAAACATAGCTAGGTGTGACTTACAGTTGGAGTTTTTACAGAATAATCGAAACCTCTGCCTAATTTAATACCTGCATAGTAATATTTAAGTATCTGATTGTGCACTCATACTGATATTAATAAATACCTACTTGTAAACTGTATAGCATAACTACATTTTCATATACTTTGCGTTAACTCTTAAGAACTATAACACATTTTCATATAAAAGTGTTAATCAAAAGTTAACAAGGCCAATTAATGTTTATATACAGAATTGCTTTTGGTAGCTTAGCGAATACCGTCCATGCTAGTTAGTGTACATATCGACCGCCGTAGTTGTCACTAACATTCCCTGTGCTGTAACCCTAGATAAAGTCTGTGGAGTGGTCCAATCGAAATGAAGTTCACTTATTAAAACATATCTGAAATAAGTGGGTATATATTTTTCTAGGCAGAATGTTGAGATGGGGATAGATAGATATCTTAAGACCAAATGCTTTGGTACTATTGCTTTATTTAATGATATAGGCAAATATGATACATCAGTCTTTAGGTATTAAAATTTACCTTACAGATATCTATAACTATGAAAGTATAGTGTAAATATGTTGTTCATTGTTTTTGCTTACATATTAATTATTAGAGAAATTAAATTTAACAAATAGTTATTGGTGTGCATTGCTAGTAGTTCTCTTTTTCAACAAAGAACATGTATAAAATGTTATTATCT
>JABXWE010020178.1:0-15465 GCA_014611495.1 Limonius californicus | reverse complement strand
AAAAGTTACAAAGGGTAATATAAGCATACGCGTGTACATAGAACTGTACTTATTTGAGGTAAACCCGCCCATGCTTGGCACTAAACTATCCTTACTACATATACTTGTGAATTAACGTGTAAGAAAAGTGTCTTTCTTGGTAGCAGCCAGTCTTACATGGTAGTAAGCAAATCTGTCATTTGATTAAATTAGTATCAGTTATAGTAAAATTGGCCCCGGGTTGCGCACATTCGTCGCCCGTTCACGTACGATCAGGAGAGTTAAGGGTGACCCGAAGGTTGCGTTAACACGGCGCCTCTCTCCCACGGGGATTGATCACTATGGGAGAGTATATCAATAACCTCCCTTATGGAGGAGGCCCTTGCCCAACAATGGGATGTTGCGGGCTAATAAAGAAGAGATAGTAAAATTACCCTTATGTGGTGGTGGCAAAACTACCCCTAACTTAAAAAAAACCTGCTATACCTACTACATAAAATCACCTTAAGTAAGAGTAAAACCACATTCACATGGGGATGAACCATTCTCACTTAGCGTAAAGTTGTCTATATTTAGGATGAATGACATTTACGTGAAAGTAAAGTCGATTTTACCAAGACAGCACTGCGGGATGGGGTAAAACTACCCTCACATGAATGTAAGGCAGGGATTTGTGTAAATGGCCCTTTACGTAAAATCTGTCATCTTTACGTGGAGTACAATTCCCCTTTATCGACTAATCATGGCATAAGCATAAGCATGTGGAATATGCATTTACAAAAAAAAATACTTAAACAAAACTACCTATATGTTTGGGTAAATTAACATTTTCCTTGACGAACTGATATTTAAATGGGCGTAAATTAGGATTTTAGAACAAGAGTGAATTCGAATGGCGTAAAGCAAAGTTGAACCATAAAATATATTATTTTGAATGTGCTTTTATGTACCTACATACAACGCAGCGCTTAGCATGGAATAAAGTTGCTCTTGCTCTCTTATTTTGAACCAAACGATATCTAAAGAACATGCAAAACATACATTTATATAAAGATAAACTTTCCTTTTATGGAATACAACAGTCCTTACATTAAAGCATGTCAAGCATTTGGTCAAAATCGCCCTCATGTGTAATAAAAATTCCCCACTTGGGGTAATCTTGCCCTTACTAAAACAACCCTCAAGTACATTTGTATACAAAAAGACTTAACCATTTACTTGGTAAAACTGCCCTTAGATGAAATCCAGTTAGACTTGGTTAAATTCCCCGTTTGGGGTAAATCCACCATTGCGTCTGGAATTATGTACAGGCTGTCCCAGAACGAAGGGCCCATACGGTAATAGCAGATTCTTTGTATACAAATATTACGATCTGTCTAATAAACCATAGTCCAAATGTCAATAATAACCCAGATACAGGGTGTCAAAGTTAAATTTTTATTTTTTAATTTGTTCAAATAACGTTTGAAGAAAAGTAAATATATTAAAACATTTTGGAAGATAGGGTCTCTTTGATGCGAGGAATTAAAATGCGTAACAGTTTTTCTATTATGTAGAAGAGGGCGCCACCTTCGACACTTTTCTACTTTTTAAAACATCGCAACTTTTTTGTGCTTCAGGGTATGTTCTTTTTTCGTAAAGATGTCGATTTTCAACCTTTTACTCGTAGCGACATCAATAAAGTATATTATTTTTACGTAGAAAAGGTTGAAAAATCAATATCTTTACGAAAAAAGTCATACCCTGAAGCACAAAAAAGTTAGAATGTTTTAAAGAATATAAAAGTGTCGTAGGTGGCACCCTATGGTTTATTAGACAAATCGTAATATTTGTACGCAAAGAATTTGCTATTACCGTATGGCCCCTTCTTTCTGGGACACCCTGTATATATATATATATATATATAATCGGAAAACCTTTTACCTTCATGAGTAAGGAATACAAATACAAATACGGATACAAATTCAGCAATTGATTGAAAACCTATAAAATCTGAGATTAAAATGTTTTCTGAACAATTTAAGCACGCTGCTCGTCTACATTGACGATAATATACGCAGAGACGATCAGCAACTTTTAATTTGATATTTATTCAATTATTATCATCCAATGTGTTCCTAACTGCTCTTATTTACGATACAATGATTTTTTTACTGTGAGAATAAACATTATCCGGAATGCTGATTAATAAACTTCCACCTTTAGAAAGAAACGGAAATGCAAATACGAAACAGTACGATGTGAAATTCAAGAATTTGCAATATTACGCGAGGTCAGAGTTGAGTTCTGACTTCTCTAGCGATTATGTACTACGTCTGGTACGTACTTAGGTGTTATTAGTAATCCAGCATCGCATGCCGTCACGATCTTTCACTTCCAATATAAATAAACCAATAATGCTTTACATGATTATTAACTTTTGTACTTTTCTTTACACATGAATAGTCTAGAAATTGCTTTAAGTTGTACGGTACGGCACAAACCGTTTATGCAAACTTTAATAAGCTGACTATGAACGATTAAGTGATTTTTTTCTAACGAACTGTAATTAGGTTTATCCATCTAGGTGCCTAAAAACAATATATTGCAAATTAAACGCTTGTGATATATTAATTACCATAGATTATATCTCTGAAACGTTTGCAAAACGTTCCGTATAAGAGTAAATAAAAACTTACGATTATAAAAATATATAATTAAAACGATTAATTTTTTTGGAAAAGCCAATCTGTTGTGCCGAAACTACTTGAACTCTCCCCGTAGACCGACTTATTTGAGAAAACGTCATCAGTCGTCTAAATTTACAAACAAATCGCTCGATAGTAACAAATCGATTTGGAATTTCTCTTTTTAACAAACGTGAGGTTGGTTCGTCTACGCGTTTCCTAATAGTCGTAATATTTTATTTATTAGCCTCCTTGCGGAATGGCCGCCGCCAGAGCGTTGTCGCTTCGCATCGACCTGCTCCACTGCCAACTGCGATAACTGTGAAATCACATACAATGTAATTGATGTAATTGTCCGTTCTGCTCGCACTTAGACCTACCGGAGGCACGTTCCACGTGTTACTTTCGAGACTTTATTCCCTACGGTTGTTGTTTTATTGTTTTTACACGTTTCCGTTTTACATTTTGATCGGTTATTGTGTTGTCCGATGGGAATCGCGATTTTCTTTCAAACAAGCTGCAAGTTCTGCACCTGCACCACACAATATCAATTGTTCATAACATGCTTAAGGCGGAAAAGTAAAAAGTCACAGGCAAGCAGCTGAAAATCGATTGTTTCTTTTTCGAAGCAACACCGTAGATATGAAAACAAGACGATAATTTAATTATGGTTGAAACTCGGTGTTGTAATAAAAATAAAAAATATACTTTATTCAAATTAAATTGTTTTGTTTATTTTTAGAACTTGCTCATTTTAAATTTACCCAAGTGCCAATTTGGAACGGACTAGGATATAATAACAAGCAACCTGACTTAATACAATGTCTTTCAGGTATAGATACTGCACATCCCGATCATTATAGCGGTTTAAATTTTAGATATTTCTCACAAACCGGCACCGAGTTGACTTAATCAGAATGTAAATATTGAACAAATTTTGTGTAAATATCAACTCAATGTCAAGTGCGAACTAATAAACGATAAATTGTAGGTGTAATTTATTTAAGGCGCAATTTGTTTGGAGGTTGGCAATGAATGAACCTGTTAATTCAAGAATCAGGAGTTGTAGTATATTTTTGAGATGCATTTACTTTCCAATAGCTCTTCAACTACTTGGAAATCTTAAAGCTGTCCTTAATTGTAATTTAATTTTTTTGAGTGTTTTTACGGTTTGTAAACAGCTTAGGCATTCTAGAATTTTTAGACTTCCTAGAGCGTCTCACGGTGAGAGTGTAGTACATGCTCTTATAAACTATGTAAACCATATGAGACTTGACCGCAAAACGTTGCCAAATGTAAGCACCTGGTCGGAAGTGTAAGTTTGCTTAAATGAAGTAGATCCAGGCAAAGGATGACCAGATAACTTTTAAATAGTATTTACCACCGATATGGGGTTTGTACTGCAAAAGGAGGATCAGATTATGAATGACAAAACAATTTTAAGTAGAAGTTTTGCAACACTGCTGTCCATAAGAGCTTGTACTACACTCTCACCGTGCAGCGCTCTATATGCAGTTGAGTTAACACGGAAATG
This sequence comes from Limonius californicus, assembly GCA_014611495.1. Taxonomy (NCBI): domain Eukaryota; kingdom Metazoa; phylum Arthropoda; class Insecta; order Coleoptera; family Elateridae; genus Limonius; species Limonius californicus. Next base: position 11,286 of record JABXWE010020178.1, on the reverse strand, counting down.
AAGGTTTAGTTTACTTTATGATTTAACTATAATTTCCTGAATATTTCACGTTTCAAACTGTTGAAATGTGCCTAATGAAGATTTCCATTGGTTTGATGTCAAATACTTTGCATTTTATACAACATTCTTAGCCAGCTGAGGCATGACAAGTTGTAGAAATGTAATTTAAAAGAACGCCTAGTAAACAAGTCACGTATTTCTTAGGGAGCTCCGACCACATTTAATACTTCAAGAGTAAACTAAATTCAAAGCCATATTAAAACTGTTTTCTTTTAGGGTACTGAGGCAGGAAAGGGGACAAACTGGCATTTTCTGTGTATTTATGAAAAAGTGCGAGTAAAATTATATCGAAAATAAGGCTTTTGCCGAATGAAATGCCACAATACGATTATTTTCTCTACGTACTTACACTTCCTAGCTAACTGAGGTATTTACGATATGTAAATGGAAGTTTCTGTTCAGCTTAAGAAATCTTATGCAACTTTTAAGGGTCTCGAGCAAGATCCAACTTTTAAAATTGTGTCAAATGCAATATTAAAATTTGTTTGTATATGCATGAATTCTTCCTATGCTGCTACGGTAGAAGAGAAGAGGAAATGGAATTATTTGTGCAGCTAAAATATGTACTGGAAATTCTATGCAATATTTAAGGGACTTAGGGGTTTTCTTTGAAAGCAGTTTATACAAATTAAATACGATATTCAGATTATATCTATTAATTTTCCCTAGACTACTGAAGTAGGTAAAAATTGTCCTTAGAATTTCAGTCAACTTTTAAGGGTTTCGAGCAAGATTCAACTTCTGAAATTGTGTATTCGAATTTGTTTGTATGTGCATGAATTCTTCCTAGGCTGCTACGGTAGAAGAGAAGAGGAAATGGAATTTTTTGTGCAGTTATAAAATTTGTACTGGAAATTCTGTGTAATATTTAAGGGACTTACGGATTTTCTTTGAAGGCAGTTTATACAAATTAAATGCGATATTTAGATTGTATCTATTATTTTTCCTAGGCTACTGAGGCAGGAAAAAATTAGTTCTTGGGCTTTCAGGCAACTTTTAAAGTTCTCGAGCAAGATTCCACGCCTAAAATTGTGTCAAATGCGACATTAAAATTTGTTTGTATTTGCATGAATTCTTCCTAGGCTGCTGCGGTAGAAGAGAACCTAATTTTTTTTGTGCTGTTAAAATATGTACTGGAAATTCTATGCAATATTTAAGGAACTTAGGAGTTTTCTTTGAAAGCAGTTTATACAAATTAAATGCGATATTCAGATTATATCTATTAATTTTTCCTAGGCTACTGAGGCAGGAAAAAATAATCCTTGGGATTTCAGTCAACTTTTAAGGGTCTCGAGCATGATTAAATTAAAAATAAAGTTTATACAAAATCGTAAGCGATGCTAGAATTGTTTTCGCTATATATTTATTCTTTCTGAGTAGCTGAGGCATTCACACATTGTAAATGGAATTGTGGGGATTTAATTTTTGTCCAATTAAACAAAACCTTTTAATGTACTAGGTGGTTGAGGTATGATTAAATTTCAAGAGGAAGGTTCTGTGAAAATAATGGCGACTATAGAGAAGAGGCAAGAAAATTGCTGCTTACAAAGGTAGGTATGGGTTACTCTACAATGGAATAACATTTTCCTACATATTTATAATTTCTGAACTCGTGAGGCACAATTAATGAGGACTGAATTCATGCACCGCTTTTAAATTTTTCTGGATTAATATAGTATTCTAACAATTCTATACAATTAAAAGAAAATGTGACAGTCTGTCCACCTAAATAGTTTTAACGTTTTCTAATTCAGAACAGCTGGGTTTTTCCTGAACCAGAAATTAAATATGTCTATTAAGATTACATCGATTTTTTGAGATGAGGTATAATATACATTTATAAAAATTCGATTAGTTTTAGAGTGTATGAATAAATTCCAGGATTTTTGTAGCTTTTAGGCAATTGAATACAACCGATGAATGTTTCTGTTCAATTAATGTCGTTTGGAATTTCCATATGCTGTCGAACTCCCATAGAATGATCTTGGAAGGTATCCAAAAAATACCACTACATAGAAACTCCACAATATAAAATTCATTTTATATACGAAATTAGTCTCACATTTGATAGTCGGCAACATTTTAAGCGATATTTTGGTTATAGAACTAAACAAAATATATTAAACTGTGAAAGAATAATTTAAGAATTGTCCATTACCTGTACTAGGGCAATAAATTCTATCAAATTTGTGAACATGTTATAATCCGCTTATAAATTTATCTTTAAACTTTACTAGGAACATAAAACATCTTGGAAAATACAAATTAGAGATAGTATTACATAATTGGTGTAAAATTTTTTCTGTGTATCTGACTAATACCATAGGCTAATAAATATTTATTAGCCTATGCTAATACCTATGTTAAAAATTTGAAAGAAAAACATCACAATGTAGAGGTTTTACATCATTATTTAGAAGTATTATCACATGTAATTCGGTCTGAAGGTCACGATCCTCACAAGAACATCATTATCTAGAATAGTAATTAAATGAGGGTTCACTTTATGGGAGTTCGACTGTATTTGTATAGCCTTCTTAGGCTGCGGTATCCTGTCTAATTGGTGCTGTTGTTTTGCTACAATAAAATTTTGAGGTATAAATGGATCAAAAAGTAGATTTTCAATTATATTTGACGAATTGTTTGTTTATCTTTCCTGACACAAATCAAAAGACGCTAAACATTTACCTACAGCATATACAATTTAATGATAACATCTTAAGTTTCATAAGTTTTGAAACGTTGCTGTTGAATTAACATCTTTTGAACAATTCAGATACAATGATAAAAAATAGAAAATGTATAAATTAAGAAAATATCCATATATTATGTTTGGACGGCTGCGGAATAATGGAATGTATCAGATGCATTCGAAAATTCAATCGTGTGGGCTAGACCATGACTTGTTAAACGTATGTTCGTGTAGCAGATCCTAAATGAAAGGGTCAAGTTAAGCAAACCCATAACTTTCTGTTAAACGGGTTGTCTAACTTGGGCTTTAGTGTATAATGGGCCAATTAAGAAACAACATACGGTTAACTAGTTATGGTCTACTTCGAACGGTATTATTTCAACACAATTCTAACAAATCAAATTCACAGATTTTCGTATTAAAACAAAAGTGTAGTGTTCTCTTTATCTCGAAATATGAATTTCCTTCGAAATTATATTTGGATATTATTTGGCCTCTCTAGATAGCTCAAACATGGTAATAGTGAAAATGAAGGTTGAACCTGCACTACGGATTCAACAAGTTCCCATTCGCCTTCGTTGACAGTTTTGGTTTATAATTCTCTCAAGTTGGATTCAATTTCAATTCTCTGACATTATTATTTAAAATTTCTTTTGTAATTGGTGTGTCCATAAAACGTTTGCTGAATTCCGAATTAAAGCATGCTGAACTGGAGTGTGCAAGCGCATTTTTATCGAGTGTATCGTAGTACCTAATAATAAATCAGAGCGAAATAAACCTAAAAATACCTCAGACAAGCATGAAAATTAATAATTAAACAAAAAAATGAGAACACGTTTTCGGGTAACACGTGTTCCATGTAGTGAAATGAAACAAGAGTGGGTTATAAACTATTTATAAGCGATACGGAGTGCCGTCGCACCACCAAGGAGTTGTTACACTTTTATTTGTCACCTCGATCTCGTCACGTGACGGCAATCAGTCATGGTCCGTCACTCATCTTTCTATTTTAATATTTCTATCTATTGCGCAGGTGATCTAAATCCATTCGTCTTGATTTCTTTGAAGTCGATGGAGAGCGGGGGGTTCGAACCCAAAACTATTTTCGGTAGCGACAGACAAAAGCGACGGACATTAGTTGAATCGAGTTCAAGCTAAATTAAATTATATAAAGAGAGCGAATATTTCGAGCGAAAAATGGAGCGCATCTCGGGCGCTTGCAGGAAGAGGAAGCTGAAGACGTCTTCGGCGTGGAAATCGAATCGATCGCGTCGATGTAAACGTAGCGGTCGGTAATTGAGGTTAACAATAAAAATTTCAGCAGTTCCGTTACTTGGAACAGTTAGACCTGTTACTAAGAATGATTGTGAAATTATAGTAATATAAAATAATAAATTACCGGCAATTTCCAGCAGATCACGACTTATAGATTTAATTTAATAAGTCCCTGATTAGGTATCAAAGGTGGCTCTTGCGTGGTAATAAAGAGCAGCCGATCAAATCGGGCAAACTCTATACTGCAAAGGTCAATACTTGGAAATAATTTGCTTTCAATAATATTGTTATTAATATAAACATAACATTTTTACAATTAATATCTGTAAATCCGAATGCTTTTTTGTGGGGTAAATACGTCGTATAGTAGCAAATATTTACCTATTTGGAGTAGCTTCGCAACTAATATGTCATTAACGTGAGGTAACTTGCCCACTAGATGGGAACATTGTAATAAGTAATAGCTACAATAATTCCATGTAAATTACTATATTCTACTTCACTGGTTGGGGTAATCGGGGGTAATGCAGTCACTGGAATTGTGTGAATATCAATCATGTTGTTCTTATAGCTACTGGAAGTAAATCCGTCGGTATAATTGTCATTGAAGGTAAAATAAGAGAATCCACGACAGGTTGCGTGTGTATTCTAAAATCTGATGTTTTTTCTCGAAAAATTTACGGTTGGGGGAAACCCCGCAACTATTATAGGACTATTTATTTTACCTCTTCCCTAATTTAGAAAAAGATATTACATAACATGGGCAACATAGACAACACTAGACTATTTAAATTTGTTGTCTAAGTAGATTGTTGGAAGGCAATGTCATCAATGGCTACTCATTTAAATGTTGTCACTGTTGGGGCAGTTGCGTACTTTACCATCGGTCGTAATCGTTTCTCTACTTTGTTCCCGGTCTTGAAAATGCATACATACAATAAAACTTGAAAGAAAGTTAATGCGATAAGAGAGTAATTCTATTTCTACTATGGGGTAATTTTGTCTTTGATTTCTGAAAACTAAGCAGCATTAATATCAACAAAAATTACTGATTTAGAAACTATGAGATAATACCGTCAATGAAATGACATAATCTTCAATCTTATTATTCTACATCAGTAGCATCACTAAATTTTAACCAGACCCGGTTTCTTTTTTTAACATTTCATGTAGCAAAATGTTTGCACGACATTAACACTATTGGTTACCGATAAAATTTACGGTGTACGTACCTCTGTCACTGATTTACTTAAGATAGACTAGCAAAGAAAATAGTTATTCCATTAAGGTGCTGTTTTATTGAACGAACAGGGTAACTCTGTTTCTAGGCTTTGACAACAGTCTGTTTTCCATTCTTTAAACATTGACAGTAAAACTCAGGTGGAAAGGTAACACTACTATATATATTTTTTTGCAGTGCATTTCGTTGATGAGGTAACTTCGTCAGTAATTTACGAACAATGTATGAAATATATTAACACACAGTAATAGCTCTATGAAAATTACTACTTTACTTAGCTCAACGGTTAATAACATCAATGGAACTATGACATTTAAAATTTGTTTTTATTAGTATCAGGGTGCTTTATTCACTACGGGTTCTAAAAATCTCTCCTCATCGTGCCTAAAAATACATAATATTTTGAGAACAATTATGCAGAAAAATAATTCATTAGAAATTGCTTAAATTATTAGTAGTATTATATTATCTACCAGCGGCGCACCGTAAAAAAGTTCAGGGGGAGAAAAGGGGGCATGACCTCTGAAAAAATATCTCCCTGTAGATTCTTACAACCATTTGGCATTCCCAATGATGTAAGCCCTGCAGCGTAATCTGTATTCCAAACTTGGGCTAAATATCTCAAAAACTGCAGGAGCTATAAAAGAAAAAACTAAAAAATCTTGAAATTTTAACACCCTGTAGATCAGTAACGAAGCGTTTGCGGACCTATGTTTATATGAATTTTTAATCATGAAATAAGCCAAAGAATTACCTACTTTCGTATGTACATGCTATTTAGGAACACACTGTATATACTATTATTTGGGGTCATTCCATTACTATATTTTAGTTAATCGTAATTACAAATTAACAGTAATATTTCTCTTTTATATATGGTAACGTCTTATGAGCGCAGTTACTATTTTATCTTGATCGTGGGGTAACATCGTCACTATTTATGAAAAATGCAAGGAGCAGCGTAACGAGTAATAGAGATAACAATAAAGGAAATTTAAATTAGTATTTCACTTCACTATTAAAGTAATATTGTGAGTACAGCTGATTAGATAAATTTATGTAGCATTGTTCTTGTTCCTGTTCGGGTAGTTCCGTCTTCATGTTTTAACAACAATCGCTTATAAAAATAAATACTCCATGCCATTAGTTGTTTGCACATTTTAAATACTTTCAATCCTTCTCATCCCTACAATTTATGCAAATATGCGATAGGTACGTACATGGGGTAAGTTAACACTGTACAGGGCAATTTGAACCGTTCCTCGTTAACTTATATGAAATATGACAAATACCATAGGCAAAACTTAATGCATTAAAAATCATTGCATTGCAGCGTTAGGAGATTTCCATCATTGAAAGTGCATGTGGATTTAAATTATAGCATGTCTTCCAGTTACCTACCGGTAAATACCATGACTACAATTTACCTGGTCTCTAAGGTAAATAAAAATGAACATTTGATTGCATCCTTGTTTCTTTTAGATATTATGGCTTATGGTTTATGGAAAAAGTTAAAGATACTGTGGGGGAAGTCCGTTTCTTCCATGGGGTAAGTCCGACGTCAATTAGAAATTAGAAAACAGAATTTAGTTAACAATATTGAATATTTAAGAGAAGACATGAAGTTTACGTGTTAAGACTTTTAAAAAACTTAAATGCTGTTACATGTTGCTGTAAAACACCAAATGAAATGTTTATTCGATCTGCCCCACAAATTGAAAAATAATCTTTTAATATTTACGATTATCACTCTACCGAGCGAAGCAGCCGAAGCCGCCGTTTTTCTTCTATTTTTTTCGATTCCAACGAGATGAATGAAGAAGCAACAGGTGCTTATATCACGTGATCCAAATAATTTATTGATATTAACGACAACGAACGACGCCTACTTTGTTTCTGATTCATTGTGTTGCTCCGCAGCCACTAAATGTGTTTGTAATAAGCGTTTGGGGATTGAAATGGCGGATTTTATGAGCAAAACGCGAGTAATCTGAGATTAATTAACGTTGGGGACAATTAAACTTTTACGATTCACAAACGGCGATCAAAGGGCCGCCATTTTGAGTTTCCGCATTTCGTGGAATATGGCGGATGCAGGATGACATCACTTGTTTTGTTTTTTAGAGTTCTATTCCTTTCTCGTATGGCTTATTGAAACACTTTTCTCCAGTGTGACTTTTGTATGGTTCTTCCCCAATTTAATTTAACATTTGAAATTCAAGTTTCGTATAGCTGTTTTTTGGTTTAGAGCAGACAAAGAATTATTTATCCAGCTTTAAGCTCTTTTGTTTCTTTAACTGCAGGAAGGAGTTGCTTACATTTTTTCGCAGTAAGTTATTTTTGATTTTAATTCAGTTCAAGCACTTGCGTGCATAAATCACAGTTCCTCGGTTTATGGCGTATAAAAACTAAATGTGTTTATAAAAATGAGAATTTCGTTTACAATCGACGCGCTATTAAACTTTCCCGGGTTAATTTGCTCCCGATGAAATTTAATTTCGGGTTCATTTGCTACACGTGGTCGCGCCTTTCGCACACTTATTTTTTTGAGAGTGAGCTCGACAAGAACATGTAGGTGCGGAGCTAGAAGTCATTAGCTCAAAAATAAATCCGGCTTTTGATTTGGCCACTAAACAAGTAAAATTTAAGTAGGTACTCGTTTAATGACTATTAAGCTTGATTTATATTTCATAGTAGTTTATGGGGGGGTCTATTTTTAGTGAGGACTGTGTGTATCAGATTCAGTGATAGGCGGATCTTGGCAGATCAGGCGGACATTAAAATATTTTGTACATGCACTTCACGGTTTTGATCTGATATACGGAAAAAATTGCGCTCGTTTTCGCATCCGGCATACGCACAAACACTTTATTGAAGTTAAATTCGAAAATAAGCCCTGATGGCACCAGATAAAATAAATATGTATCAGGAATTTCATGGCCATATTCTAATGACGTTGTTGTTTTTGCATTTACTGCAAATCATGTGGTCATCAAGTCGGCCAGTGTAACTGTTTTCAATCAATAAACCAAAATATACACTACAACCAAATAATAGGACATTTTAAGGAATCCCTAATAGCAATATGTAAGTAACCTTTTATATTTTTATGTAAAATTAAAAACAACGCTATTTTAAATTCTACAAAATTATTTTTGGTCAACGCCTACAGCTTCTACGTCTCTGTAACTATATGTAAATATTATAAGAACGAAAACATTATAACACAATAGTTGTTGGTAATTGTTTCTAACAGTAAATTATTATAACCAATCCTTCTCCGAGGGATCCCTTACAACACAACACATACGCTACTAATTAACAGTTTTTAAGGTTCTACTGTACTTCTTATATTAAATACGATATCTCTAGAAAATTAGTTTCCTTATTTTAATCATACAGGATGATATTCAAGGTACAGAAAAGTTATAAGCAACATTCGGTCGGAGTACTCTCATTCATATAATACAAAATTATTACCGATTGCAATTGTGAATTTTGCGCCGGGGAATCCCTCCACAAACATATGATATTGGTATTGCCACTCAGATGACCTTAAATTATTACCAACTTTATTTTTTTCCGGAGAAACCTTAGCAAAATCATATTATTAAACAGCATATAACTTTTCATACGGACTAGTATCTACTTATATAAAATATGCATTTCTGGATGTTTAACACAATTTTACTTATTTTAGTTATACAGGATGTTTGTATAAGGTTCTATTTTTTCGCAGTTATAAACATCAAAAGAACCAAAAAATTATTAGATGTTTCCCATATAACTCAAAGCGATTAAAGACTGCACTAGGAATTTTTTCGTTGGAAAATCCCCCCCCAGTGATTTACCTCTTACGAGACGTAGTGGTCTTCTCTCCTATGCCTGTGTTGCGCGCTTAGAATGCCACAGATATAGAGTACCTACAACTTAACGTAGGCTCCGAACCACGGGAAGTGTAAACACTTCTACTCCAGCGAAAATTTACTAGGCAGAATATCTTGCTGGTTTGCCATTGCCTTGCGAGGGAGAACGGCTGTTAAAAATCCGATGTTCCGGTACTGAGAATTGAACCCAGGACCTTCAGCGTGGAAGTCTAACGCGCTAACCTAACTAACCTCTAGACCACGGCTGAGAAATTTTACTTCGACTTACAGAAATATTTACTAATAGCAAACCTAATGTAAGGAATTATAAAAAGCCTTGCCTTATCAAAACATTCGACTTATCGACATAAAAATATGAACACTGGAATAGGCGTTTTGTCGGGAAACAGCTTCCAGTTCGAGTACTAAAATTTTTTTATAAGATGTTCGAGTTAGCAGTGTTCTACTGTTCACGGTAATTTTCTAGGCAAACTTACATCCATTACAAAACTTATACATATGTAGTAGAATGTTTAGAATAATGTTTTCTGTTTTAGTAGTAGTAGTAGTAGTAGCAGTAGCAGTAATAGGTCCCGGGTTGCGCACATTCGTCGCCCGTTCACGTACGATCACAGGAGAGAGCGTTGGCTCCGGTCAGTACTTGGATGGGTGACACAAAGGTTACGTTAACGCGGCACCTCTCTCCCACGAGGATTGATCACTATGGGAGAGTAGATCAACAACCCCCCTTATGGGGGAGGCCCTTGCCCAACAATGGAATATTGCGGGCCAATAAACAAAAATTAGTAATGTAGGATGTTGTTCAACTCGTCTCGTCTATTAGTTCCAATTTATAATGTCATTGTTTCTACAATTCATTTACAAAATATTCTAAAAACAATGATTTTTATACCGGAAAAATTTTTAATTTAGTGGTGCATAAGTATCCCAACTTTACAATAAAACCTACCCCACTGCTAATTAGTTGACTGCAGCTTGCCGGTCAGATTTCGGTGGGTCGTTGTGTACTGCTTATAGTTTTCTAACTCTACCGAGAAATTTTATAGGGGATTTCCCAGCTTTTCCACAATTATTTTACTTATTTTAACGTGATTTTTTGTGAATTTACTCTTACTCGTCTATGTAACTTCATTAAAGGCGCAGATGAATTGTAAGTGACAATTTGTGTTAGGTATTATGTTGTATAGTATTATTGAAAATTATTCCCAATTCCACTGGGTGTTTGTTTATGTGTGTAGAATGCTATATGATGTTACTTTAAATGAAACGCTCTTCACATTACTGCATTCTGGAATTCTATACTTCATCATCATCATCAACTTATAGGTGTAAACCATTTTTAGTTTGTTCCGTCGTCATACACGGTTCTTACAAGCACCTTTTCGAACGTCCTTCATTTGTCTTGCCGTATGTTCTACACTTCTGCATTTGTTTTGGGTTTCCTGTGTCTTCCATTTTTAGAACGTGATTTCGCCACATTTGCGTTCCCAAACTTTTTTAAAGCGCGACCCCTTTTTGGCCAAAATATTTCTCCCGGCCTCCCTGTCCTACTTACTACTCAACTTCATTCCGAATCCGCGGCTAAACGGCCAACTGACGCCATCTATTACCAAGTAGCGTCATTTATTTATTTGTTCTTTGTGTTTCCGGAAATTTCCACCATATTCAGGAGGGTGCTAGATGGCACTGAAATAATCTGGAAAATTCATTTTGCTTTATATACGTGGCAGTAAAGAGATTAGTCATCATTTCAAGATTGTGTGATATACTGCTGACTGTGTCTTGAGTGCAGTAAATTTATAACAAATATTTAACGTTAAGTACTAGGTATATTCGTTTTGTTAAAGATTGATAAATTTTTGAAAGGGTTATTAAAACCTTCCACGTCTGACAGTGACAAGAATACAATGAAAAATAGATTGTACAGGGATGAATATCTCAAATATGGTTTTACAGTTATTTCTCAGAAACCCCAGTGCATACTGCGTCGAGAAGTGTTGTCAAAAGAAAGCATGAAGCCGTCAGTTATTTAAATACCAAGCATTCAGACAAAAAAGAAATGCCTGTGGAATTCTTTGAAAGAAAGCTAAACTCCCTCCACAAGGAGTCAGCCACTTTTACATCAGCAACCA